>JAHIAM010013549.1:0-20700 GCA_021605205.1 Aegilops longissima
GATTGTCAACCATAGGAATTTTTCCATATGATTCATTTGCACTATATTTCATAGGAAACATCCCATCCACTCAAACCTCTTTAAAAGAATTCTTCATTTTTCTATGCACAATCAAACACTCGTACAATCCTGTAGGATTCAAGGCGACATTCCACTATAATCCCATGTTTTTCCTATTCCAGCGTTCTTAGCTTTTTATAAAAACTAATTGATCTTGAATGAGATGAACTATAAGAATTAAATGAAGGGCTACATCACGCATATATGACTCAGAGCTTACATGCTATAGTGTGGTATTTATTCATAATTTGGTTGCAAAATCTGATGCGTGCAATGCCGTGTACCTTACTAGTACTTGGTATGTGCAAAACACGTAAATTTGAATACCAATGGCACGCTACAGTGTCTCTCTTACAGTTCATGAAGCCACGTGGCACATGTGGTGGTGTTGTCGCGGCCTCCTTGCGTGGATTGATCACAGTGACGTGCTGCTGGTTCCGGAAGAATGTACTCGTCCTCCACGAGCCATCTTTGGTGTTGGGGAGCGTAGTAATTTCAAAAATTTTCTCACGATCACGCAAGACCATGGTGATGGCATAGCGAGAGGGAGAGTGTCCGTCCACGTACCCTCGTGAACCCGAAAGCGAGGCGTTATAACAGCGGTTGATGTAGTCGTGCGTCTTCACGATCCGACCGATCCAAGCACGAGCGTCGGCACCTCCGAGTTACGCACCGTTCAGCTCGATGGCGATCCCGGACTCCGATCCAGCAAAGTGTCGGGGATGAGTTCCGTCGACCTGACGGCGTGGTGGCGATGTTGATGCTCCACCGCGCGGGGCTTCGCCTAAGCTCATGACGATATGACTTCTCGGCGCGGGCTTCGCCTAAGCTCATGACGATATGACGAAGTGGAATATGGTGGAAGGGGCACCGCTGCGGCTAAGGAAGATCCGTAGATCAACTTGTGTGTCATGGGGTGCCCCTGCCCCGTATATAAAGGAGACAAGGGGAGGTGGCGGCCCAGGGGCGCGCAGGAGAGTCCTACTCCCAGGAGTAGGACTCCCCCTCTCCTAGTTGGAGTAGGATTGGGGAGGGGAAGAGGGAAGGCGCCCCCCCTCTCCTGTCCTATTCGGACTAGAGGGGGGGGGGCGCAGCCCACCTGGCGGCCCTTCTCTCTTCTCCTTGTGGCCCATGAAGGCCCATATACCCCCGGGGTTCGGTAACCCCGGTGTTCGATAACATCCTGTTTTCACTCGGAACCATTCGAAGTCAAACATAGGCTTCAATATATCAATCTTTATGTCTCGACCATTTGAGACTCCTCGTCATGTCCGTGATCACATCCGGGACTCGAACAACCTTGGTGCATCAATACTTATAAACTCATAATGAGCTGTCGCCGAAGCGTTAAGCGTGCGGACCCTACGGGTTCGAGAACTATGTAGACATGACCTAGAACCATTCTCGGTCAATAACCAATAGCGGAACCTGGATGCCCATATTGGTTCCTACATATTCTCTGAAGATCTTTATCGGTCAAACCGCATAACGACATCGTTGTTCCCTTTGTCATCGGTATGTTACTTACGAGATTGATCGTCGGTATCAATACCTAGTTCAATCTCGTTACGGTAAATCTCTTTACTCGTTCCGTAATACATCATCTCACAACTAACTCATTAGTTGTAATGCTTACAAGGCTTAAGTGATGTGTATTACCGAGAAGGCCTAGAGATACCTCTCCGACAATCGGATGACAAAACCTAATCTCGAAATCGCCAACCCAACAAGTACCTTTGGAGACACTGTAGTACTCCTTTATAATCACCCGATTCGTTGTGGCGTTTGGTAGTACCAAAGTGTTCCTCCGGTAAGCAGGAGTTGCATAATCTCATAGTTATAGGAACATGTATGGGTCATGAAGAAAGCATTAACATACTAAGCGATCAAGTGTTAAGCTAACGGAATGGGTCATGTCAATCAGATCATTCAACTAATGATGTGACCTTGTTAATCAAATAACAACTCCTTGTTCATGGTTAGGAAACATAACCATCTTTGATTAACAAGCTAGTCAAATAGAGGCATACTAGTGACATCTTGTTTGTCTATATATTCACACATGTATTATGTTTCGGTTAATACAATTCTAGCATGAATAATAAACATTTATCATGATATAAGAAATAAATAATAACTTTATTATTGCCTCTAGGGCATATTTCCTTGATCTCCCACTTGCACTAGAGTCAATAATCTAGATTACAAAGTAATGATCCTAACACCCATGGAGTCTTGGTGCTGATCATGTTTTGCTCGTGGAAGAGGCTTAGTCAGCGCAGTGCGCAACATTCAGATCCGTATGTATTTTGCAAATCTCTATGTCTCCCACTTGGACTTGGTCCCGAATGGAATTAAGCGTCTCTTGATGTGCTTGGTCCTCTTGTGAAATCTGGATTCCTTTGCCAAGGCAATTGCACGATATTATCACGAGAAGATCTTCATCGGTCCCGATGCACTAGGTATGACACCTAGATCGGAAATGAACTCTTTCATCAGACTCCTTCATTTGCTGCTTCGAAGCAGCTATGTACTCCGCTTCACATGTAGATCCATACGGCGCTTTGTTTAGAACTGCACCAATGGCAGCTCCACCGTTTAATAAAAACACGTATCCGGTTTGCGATTTAGAATCGTCCGGATCGGTGTCAAAACTTACATCGGCGTAACCATTTCGACTAGCTCTTTGTCACCTCCATATCGAGAAACATATCCTTAGTCCTTTTCGGTATTTCAGGATGTTCTTGACCGCTGTCGATGATCCACTCTGGATTACTTTGGTACCTTCTGCCAAGCTTACAGCTAAGCATCGTCGGTCTGGTACACAGCATTGCATACATGATAGAGCCTATGGCTGAAGCATAGGAACATCTTTCATTTTCTCTCTATCTTCTGCTGTGGTGGGGCATTGAGTCGACTCAATCTTACACCTTATAACACAGGTAAAAACCTTTCTTTGCTGATCCATTTTGAACTTTTCAAAACTTTATCAAGGTATGTGCTTTGTGAAAGTCAATTAAGCGTCTTGATCTATCTCTATAGATCTTGATGCCCAATATATAAGCAACTTCACGAGGTCTTTCATTGAAAACTTTTATTCAAGTATCCTTTTATGCTATCCAGAAATTCTATATCATTTCCAATCAATAATATATCGTCCACATATAATATTAGAAATGCTCTGAGCTCCACTCACTTTCTTGTAAATCTGAGGCTTCTCCAAAGTGCTGTACAAACCCATATCTTTGATCACACTATCAAGCGTTTATTCAACTCGAGAGGCTTGCACGGACCATAAATTGATCGTTGGAGCTTGCACACTTTGTTAGCACCTTTTGGATCGACAAAACCTTCTGGTTGCATCATATACAACTCTTCTTCTAGAAATCCATTCAAGAATGCAGTTTTACATCCATTTGCCAAATTTCATAATCATAAAATCGGCAATTGCTAACATGATTCGGACAGACTTAAGCATCGCTTCTGGTGAAAAAGTCTCATCGTAGTCAACCCCTTGAACTTGTCGAAAACCTTTTGCAACAAGTCGAGCTTTGTAAACAGTTACATTACCATCGGCGTCGGTCTTCTTCTTAAAGATCCATTTATTTTCAATGGCTTGCCGATCATCGAACAAGTCAACCAAAATCCATACTTTGTTCTCATACATGGATCCCATCTCAGATTTCATGGCTTCCAGCCATTTTGCGAATCTGGGCTCACCATCGCTTCTTCATAGTTTGTAGGTTCGCCATGGTCAAGTAACATGACTTCGAATAAGATTACCGTACCACTCAGTGCGTATTTTACTCTGGTTGACCTCGAGGTTCGATAGTAACTTGATCTGAAGCTTCATGATCATCATCATTAGTTTCCTCACTAATTGGTGTAGTTGTCACGGGAACCATTTCTTGTGATGAACTACTTTCAATAAGGGAGCAGAATCTGATTATCTCATCAAGTTCTACTTTCCTCCCCTCACTTCTTTGAGAGAAACTCCTTCTCTAGAAAGGATCCGAATTAACAGCGAAAATCTTGCCTTGGATCTGTGATAGAAGGTGTACCCAATGATCTCCTTTGGGTATCCTATGAAGACACATTTTTCGATTTGGGTTCGAGCTTATCTGGTTGAAGTTTCTTTACATAAGCATCGCAGCCCCAAACTTTAAAGCGACAACTTTGGTTTCTTGCCAAACCACAGTTCATAAGGCGTCGTCTCAGCGGTTTTGGCGGTGTCCTATTCAAGCGTGAATCGGCCGTCTCTAAAGCATAACCCCAAAGCGATAGCGGTAAATCGAAATAGACATCATAGATCGCACCATATCTAGTAAAATACGATTCTGACGTTCGGACACACCATTTCTCTGTGGTGTTCGGGTGGCGTGAGTTTTGAAACTATTCCACATTGTTTCAAATGTAAACCAAACTCGTAACTCAAATATTCTCCTCCACGATCAGATCGTAGAAACTTTATTTTCTTATTACGATGATTTTCCACTTCACTCTGAAATTCTTTGAACTTTTCAAATGTTTCAGATTTGTGTTTCATTAAGTAGATATACCCATATCTGCTCAAATCATCTGTGAAGGTGAGAAAATAACGATACCCTTGCGTGCCTCAACATTCATTGGACCACAAACATCGGTATGTATGATTTCCAACAAATCAGTTGCTCGCTCCATAGTTAGGAGAGCGGCGTTTTGGTCATCTTGCCCATGAGGCACGGTTACATAAGTACCAAGTGATTCATAATCAAGTGATTCGAAGCCCATCGGTATGGAGTTTCTTCATGCGTTTTACACCGATATGACCTAAGCGGCGGTGCCACAAATAAGTTGCACTATCATTATCAACTCTGCATCTTTTGGCTTCAACATTATGAATATGTGTATCACTCTGTCGAGATTCAACAAGAATAGACCATTCTTCAAGGGTGCATGACCATAAAGATATTACTCATATAAATAGAACAACCATTATTCTCTGATTTAAATGAATAACCGTCTCGCATTAAACAAGATCCAGATATAATGTTCATGCTCAGCGGCGGCACCAAATAACAATTATTTAGGTCTAAAACTAATCCGAAGGTAGATGTAGAGGTAGCGTGCCGACCGCGATCACATTGACTTTGGAACCATTTCCCACAGCGCATCGTCACCTCGTCCTTTGCCAATCTTCGTCTATTCCGTAGTCCTGTTTGAGTTGCAAATATTAGCAGAACCAGTATCAAATACCAGTGCTACTCGAGCTCTAGTAAGGTACACATCAATAACATGTATATCACATATACCTTTGTTCACCTTGCCATCCTTTTTATCCGCCAAATACTTGGGGCAGTTCCGCTTCGATGTCGGTTTGCTTGCGGTAAAACACTCGATTTCAGGCTTAGGTCCAGACTTGGGTTTCTTCTCTTGATCGACAACTTTCTTGCTGTTCTTTTGAAGTTTCCTTCTTCTTCCCTTTGCCCTTTTCTTGAAACTAGTGGTCTTGTTGACCATCAACACTTGATGCTCTTTCTTGATTTCTACCTCCATGACTTTTAGCATCGCGAAGAGCTCGAGGAATTGTCTTAGTCATCCCTTGCATATTATAGTTCATCACGAAGCTCTTGTAGCTTGGTGGCGATGATTGGAGAATTCATCAATGACACTATCATCCGGAAGATTAACTCCCAGCTGAATTAAGTGATTGTTATACCCGGACATTTTGAGTATGTGCTCCTTGTGAACTATTCTCCTCCATCTTGCAGCTATAGAACTTATTGGAACTTCATATCTCTCAATCCGGGCATTTGCTTGAAATATTAACTTCAACTCTGGAACATCTCATATGCTCCATGGCGTTCAAAAGCGTCGTTGAAGACCGGTTCTAAGCCGTAAAGCATGGCACTTGAACTATAGAGTAGTCATCAGCTCTGCTTTGCGGGCGTTCACAACCGGCTCGGCATCTCTGGCAGGAACTGTCACCCAGCGGTGCTTCGGGGCGTAATTTTTACGTGCAGCAATGAGGATAATCCTCAAATTCGGACCCAGTCCGTGTAATTACTACCATCATCTTTCAACTTTGCTTTCTCAAGGCGCATTAAAATTCAACGGAACAACAGCACGAGCCATCTATCTACATTAAACATAGACAAGCAAAATACTATCGGTACTAAGTTCATGATAAATTTAAGTTCAATTAATCATATTAAAAACTCCCACTTAGGCAGACATCTCTCTAGTCATCTAAGTGATCACGTGATCAAATCAACTAAACCATGTCCGATCATCACGTGAGATGGAGTAGTTTCAATGGTGAACATCACTATGTTGATCATATCTACTATATGATTCACGTTCGACCTTCGGTCTCCGTGTTCGAGGCCATATCTGTTATATGCTAGGCTCGTCAAGTTTAACTTTGAGTATTCGCGTGTGCAACTGTTTTGCACCGTTGTAGATGGACGTAGAACTTATCACCCGATCATCACGTGGTGTGCAGGTACGAAGAACTTTGCAGCGGTGCATACTCGGGAGAACACTTCTTGATAATTTTAGTGAGAGATCATCTTATAATGCTACCGTCAATCAAAGCAAGATAAGATGCATAAAGGATAAACATCACATGCAATCAATATAAGTGATATGATATGGTCATCATCATCTTGTGCTTGTGATCTCCATCGCGAAGCTTACCGTCATGATCACCATCGTCACCGGTAGCGACACCTTGATCTCCATCGTAGCATCGTTGTCGTCTAGCCAACTATTGCTTCTCGACTATCGCTACTCCTTAGTGATAAAGTAAAGCAATTACATGGCGTTGCATTTCATACAATAAGCGACAACCATATGGCTCCTGCCGATTGCCGATAACTTCGGTTACAAAACATGATCATCTCATACAATAAAATATAGCATCACGTCTTGACCATATCACATCACAACATGCCTGCAAAAACAAGTTAGGCGTCCTCTACTTTGTTGTTGCAAGTTTTACGTGGCTGCTACGGGCTGAGCAAGAACCGTTCTTACCTCGCATCAAAACCACAGCGATACTTCGTCAAATAGACTCCGTTTAACCTTCTCAAGGACGGGCGTAGCCATACTCGATTCAACTAAAGTGAGAGAGCGAGACACCGCCGGTCACCTTTAAGCAGCGAGTGCTCGGGCGGTGAAACCAGTCTCGCGTAAGCGTCTGGCGTAATGTCGGTCGGGCGCTTCATCTCACAATACCGCTGAACCAAAGTATGACATGCTGGTAGGTAGTATGACTTATATCGTCCACAACTCACTTGTGTTCTACTCGTGCATATGACATCAGCGCATAAAACCAGGCTCGGATGCCCTTTGTTGGGGAGCGTAGTAATTTCAAAAATTTCCTACGATCACGCAAGACCATGGTGATGGCATAGCGAGAGGAGAGTGTCGTCCACGTACCCTCGTGAACCGAAAGCGAGCGTTATAACAACAGCGGTTGATGTAGTCGTCGTCTTCACGATCCGACCGATCCAAGCACCGAGCGTCGGCACCTCCGAGTTACGCACGTTCAGCTCGATGGCGATCCCGGACTCCGATCCAGCAAAGTGTCGGGGATGAGTTCCGTCGACCTGACGGCGTGGTGGCGATGTTGATGCTCCACCGGCGCGGGGCTTCGCCTAAGCTCATGACGATATGACTTCTCGGCGCGGGCTTCGCCTAAGCTCATGACGATATGACGAAGTGGAATATGGTGGAAGGGCACCGCTGCGGCTAAGGAAGATCCGTAGATCAACTTGTGTGTCATGGGGTGCCCCTGCCCCGTATATAAAGGAGACAAGGGGAGGTGGCGGCCCAGGGGGCGCGCGCAGGAGAGTCCTACTCCCGGGAGTAGGACTCCCCCTCTCCTAGTTGGAGTAGGATTGGGGGGGGGAAGGGAAGGCGCGCCCCCTCTCCTGTCCTATTCGGACTAGAGGGGAGGCGCGCAGCCCCTGGCGGCCCTTCTCTTCTCCTTGTGGCCCATGAAGGCCCATATACCCCCGGGGTTCGGTAACCCCGGTGTTAAATAACATCCTGTTTTCACTCGGAACCCTTCGAAGTCAAACATAGGCTTCAATATATCAATCTTTATGTCTCGACCATTTGAGACTCCTCGTCATGTCCGTGATCACATCCGGGACTCGAACAACCTTGGTGCATCAATACTTATAAACTCATAATGAGCTGTCGCCGAAGCGTTAAGCGTGCGGACCCTACGGGTTCGAGAACTATGTAGACATGACCTAGAACCATTCTCGGTCAATAACCAATAGCGGAACCTGGATGCCCATATTGGTTCCTACATATTCTCTGAAGATCTTTATCGGTCAAACCGCATAACGACATCGTTGTTCCCTTTGTCATCGGTATGTTACTTACGAGATTCGATCGTCGGTATCAATACCTAGTTCAATCTCGTTACGGTAAATCTCTTTACTCGTTCCGTAATACATCATCTCACAACTAACTCATTAGTTGTAATGCTTACAAGGCTTAAGTGATGTGTATTACCGAGAAGGCCTAGAATACCTCTCCGACAATCGGAGTGACAAAACCTAATCTCGAAATCGCCAACCCAACAAGTACCTTTGGAGACACTGTAGTACTCCTTTATAATCACCCGATTCGTTGTGGCGTTTGGTAGTACCAAAGTGTTCCTCCGGTAAGCAGGAGTTGCATAATCTCATAGTTATAGGAACATGTATGGGTCATGAAGAAAGCATTAACATACTAAGCGATCAAGTGTTAAGCTAACGGAATGGGTCATGTCAATCAGATCATTCAACTAATGATGTGACCTTGTTAATCAAATAACAACTCCTTGTTCATGGTTAGGAAACATAACCATCTTTGATTAACAAGCTAGTCAAATAGAGGCATACTAGTGACATCTTGTTTGTCTATATATTCACACATGTATTATGTTTCGGTTAATACAATTCTAGCATGAATAATAAACATTTATCATGATATAAGAAATAAATAATAACTTTATTATTGCCTCTAGGGCATATTTCCTTCATTGACCGCCCGGCTTGGTGATGCTGCTGAAGAAGAGCATTGCCTCGGAGAAGAAAGCGTGGCGAAATCCTGCGACTTCAAGAGGACAAAGAAGCTCTACACGAGATCGACCTCTTGAAGGAGAAAACGCCGGCTGGAAGAAGCTGCATGAGAATAGTAGTTCCTCGATGAAGATGCTGCAGGCCCTCGTCATGGAACAGAAGGAGGAGTTGGCGAAGCTCGCATCAAGCACCGGCTGCTGTCAAAGTGCGTAATGCGGCCGTGGAGCAGATGATGAAGGCTCGCGTTGAGAAATAAATCCTGCGTCATGGACAGAATGAAGAAGATGGCGGAGGAGGCAGCATGAGAGATGGAGATCGTGGAGGCAATGAAGAAGCGATTCACGACTCATGGCGAATTAGATCATTTGGGGTGATAATCTTCCTTCTTCTTTTGCTGATGTGTTTCATCTTTTGCTTGGTGTTTACGCGCCGTGGCACGTTCTCTGCGAGGCATGAATAGAACAATGGTTTTTGTTTTTGAGGAATGAATAGAACAATGCTAACAATGAGATGACTAGCAAATTAGATCATTTTGTATCGCCATATGGCCTTTGGGCTGCGTGTTTACGTGCTCCTCCGTCGCGATACTACTCCGGTGGAAAACTTGAGTATACCGCATGGTTCTTTGCTCCTCCTCGATTAGGTCGTCGGCGCATTTATACGAGCAGTCAAATCACAAGGCCTCGCCTTCCAGCAGTAATGAGCCGTCAAATCACAAAGGCCCTCACCTCTCGTGAAACCGACCAAGCTAGACTGCCCCGCCCTTTAGCCTTCTAAAAAATGTATACTTTTGTACAGCAGTAGTATCAATGGATTGCGCCATGGAGCAAAACTTGAAATTAAAAAAGGTGGTACATATAGAGAGCGCTCGTCGACAAATTATGCATATAGTACTATTAAAAAGGCTAGTCACAATAATGGTGTCCAGCACAACCCACCCCTCAAATAAAACTAAGCACCCTGGAATTCTTTGACAAAACTAAGCACCCTGAAATTCTTTGACAACTAAACTGCTGGCTATATGATGTTGGCCATATATATTGTACGTATATAATGTGAAGAAACAAGTGGTATTACTATACTAACTAAAAGATGAAATGTAAGAAATACTAGTATGTATGTACTGAAGAGTTAAAGTAACAAGAAGAAACATAACATAGTTCTGCTGGGGGCTCAGCACAACACACCCCTCAAATTAAATTAAGCACACCTGAAATTAAATTTTGCAACTATTCCGGTAGACACTGCATTAGAACCACCATGAGCAACGACACTGCCACCTTACTCGGAGTCCTCGTCCATGTCCTTGACTTCGTCCTTGTCCCTCTTCCTCTTGGCCGATACTTCTTTGCTTGAGCCGCCAACTTGGTTGTTGCTCTTCATCCAACCCTTTTAGATATTGAAACAAAGGTAGCCATCCATTGCAGCGTAGTGGATGTGGTCTATATATAGTACATTCCGCTGCCATGCAAGACGATGAAACGTGTATGGAGGTTTCTCCAGTTTACCATACGAAGGATGAACCATGGCTCCTGCCAGGGTCAGCATTGAAGGCTGACGAGAAGACACCAGCAGATTCTTTTGGAGGTCGAAGGTGTTGCCTACAACTAGGCATATCCGACGCAGGACTTATTTGTCGTTACCAAAGTCTACAGTAATGAATTTGACTAGGTTGCTCTCAAGGAAGTCCTTAAAATCCTGGCACTCAACGTTGGCATGGCATATGTGGTAGACCAAGCATAAGTCATGCCGCAAACCTGGATCACGGCGGGCTTCTTCCTCTCTTAGTCCTTTAGATCCTTCTCTCGTCCCATATTTGTGGAGTACTCAACATCTAGCCCAGCGACCCAATCATCATCTGAGTCTTTGAACATAAATGCAGGCGAAAGGCATCCTTTCACCGTCGCGAAGAAGCGGGTGTAAACGACGTCGAACTCATCGCGGTGATGGTTCTAACCTTGTACTCACCGCCCGGTCGGGGAGATTTGGGGCGCCATGGATTTGGGAGGAGGTTAGGATTAGTGGAACTGCCGTAATGTGAATGGGCGGGGCGACTAGGACAAACCGCCGTAGTATTAAAGGGCGTGCGGGGGCGCGGTAGGAAGCGAACTGCCGGTGTGTGAGCGGCAGGGTAGTGGCTTTCCATTCTCCCATGATACGGGCTTCCAAGAGCCCTTGGATCTGAATCGAGCAGTTGCATGGCGTGATTCTAGACCTATGGGTGAATATCCTATCACGGAGGTTATTCGCAAATTTTCAGCAACTTAGCATGCATTGTTTGATCTCAGATCAAGGGCTGCAGCACCCATATCATGGTCGCACCTACCACAACCGCATCCATCGCAGCGTCGTGCCCTTGGAGATTTAACATGGTGCGTTAGGCTATCGATGTTGGCATGTCATACATAGTCATCCTTAGTTACTCATACTACAACAAGGTTAACTATAAGGTTCCTCCGTCCCTAATATAAGAACGTTTTTTGATAACTAGTGTAGTGCCAAAGCGTTCTTATAACAAGTTTCCTGAAATACTAGTATATTGCATTTGCAGGGTGACCTCTTCAATGAAATGGTGTTGCTAAGTTTGCTTCATTTAATTAGCTATAGACTCAAAATGGTCTTTTTCACCTAGTGTACAGCGACTTAGCACCGTTTCTTCCTTAGGGTCACAAAACTAGTCTCTCTCTTCTTGATTAACGCACATCCGGACTTTTATGCCTATGTGGCAAGCTTACTTTACATAGGAAGACAAGTAAAGTACAATAGTCTTCCTTTGCGCTTTACATGCTCATTTTGCATATGTGGAGGAAAACAAGGAAAAGGACGAAGTGGAGAGAGTGGAGCTCTCATGCAAGAGCCAGCCTCTACTACTACATGGTGGAGCATTGGCGAGAGAGCACCTGTATGGAGGTTGTGAGAATCGGGGAGACTCACAAACGGTCGTAGTGCCGCGGATTAAAATGATAGCAAGCAAGTCAAATGGCGAATTTACCTGTACATCATGACTAACTGTTCATCAAATCACACCAAGACCCTACGTTTGCGGCCTACTGGAAACGTCTTCTCGCGTCTCATGCATCGAAACCGACTAAAGCGAAGCTATCCCGCCGCCCTACCCAGCGAGAAAAAGCCCAGCCCTGCGACTTTTAAATAGTATCTAGATGTACTAATTTTGCTATCCATAGTTACTGTACCATGGGAAAAGCGTCTAAGCAATGGTACACATGTCACAGATGTATAACAACATGCCGTTCGCGTTCGTTTTTGAACCCGGTCGGTTGCGTTGCTCTCTCTCCGAATGGAGCGCGTCATATTGCGTTCGCACACATGTGGACAATTGAGACCGACCATAGGCACACTCGGCCCCAGGTCGGGTGACTTAATAGAAGAGAGGGCGGATAGTACTAGAAGTGTGTTGTACTACGTTGGTGCTGGGCGATCCACGCAAGACACGGAAGATCAATTCGTCCATGCATGTGACGGACTCCGGAGAACACGCTGGATTGGCTATCGTCTACATATCGTGCGGCTGTGTTGTACATGGCTGTAGTTGTGGTGAGAAATCTAAAAAAGGTTTCTTGTCATCTCGCAAAATTCGTGTCATGTGCTTTGGATCTTGCAAGGGTTAAACAGCGACAACTGACTTGGGCTAGTCATTGGGGGCACATGCACGAATAGTGACTACTCGGCTGCCATCTAGGTCAAGCCGGCTATATTAATTAGGACATCTATCGCGGATCCCTTTTCTCTGAGTTTATCTTTAATTTGAGCTTTGTTCCTTGTCTAGTTTGTCCGTCGGGATTCATGTTGTCTCCTTTGGGCGGTGATGTTATGATTTCTTGTCATGTGGCATTTTTCGTGTTATATGTTATAATCCGGCGCGGATCAAAATAGCGACAAGCTGCGCCTCGAAGGCCCGTGCATGAAGACTTCTCGACGGTCATTAACGAGGTCAAGCCGACTCCGGTGACAAAAGAAAACTAAGTACTACTCCACTATATGGCTGAGGAGCCTCGCGCTTGCTTGCTAGTGTTGCTCTCTTCACACCATCTCGGCCTCTCCGGATCTAAACCGACAATGGTGGCCACACTCTCTCTCTCTCTCTCTCTCTGCTCACCGCTGGTCGCCAGAATCCGGCGGATCCTCTCCGCAGGGGAAGGTGAGAAGGTGCAACGTTCTTGCTGTGGTGTCGTCGTGACGACTCTTACCACCTGTTGGTAGCGTCCCGATCATGCCTTGCCGTTCTCTCCCAACCACGGCTGGCGAGGAGGGCCTCCGACCTCTTCTTCCTCGTTGCCGTAGTGTGGGCAGATCCGGCCTCCCGCCGCCCACCTAGCGACATCCGATGACCATCGAGTATAACTTCCTTGAAACCGGCCTTGCTCTACTTCGAGCTCTGCGTCGCTGCATTTGTAACTTTTACTATTTCTCGGGCCCCTCGTAGATAGGATCGATCGGCTGTTGAAAACCACCTAATTTTTTTATGTTTAAGAGGTAAAACTAGTTCATGCACTCGAATCTAGTACTACTTGGTTCAAACAAGGAAGAAAGGGGTAAGGGGTGGGGGGTGGGGAGGATTTGTTACTGAATCTAGGACTTGGTGAAAGAGGAAATAATAGAGGCGAAAAGTAGCAGGTGGCTATCAAGCTGGTCTCTAGGTCTAATAGGAAATAAAGGAAGCATAATACAAACTCAATATAAACCGATCTATTGGTTGAAAAAAGGAAAGAAAGTGGGGAATGAGGGGACAAGTCAGCGAGTAAGTCCGACACTAGATTTGCTAGCCTCACACGATATAAGGTGGCTATCCGAACAAAAATGGGACCAACCGGATATCCTGTTACGATGTTTGTTGCCCGAGCCACTCTTATGTAATGCCCTTTGGTAAAATGTAGCGATCGCCTTGTTAAAAGTAAGGACACATTAAACCAATGTTGTTTTCAATGTAATGCCTCTAGTAATATGAATCAATGGCACTTCTTTACATGTCTGCTAAAATTTCCCATTAAGATAAGTTGGTTCTTTTCGTTAGAAATGCAAGCTGTCTGGTCCGCCTACTCCCGTGCCCAAAGTAATGTAAGTATTTACGGTTGTCATAGTTAATCCTAATGCCCACACTAATATCTAGCAATGCCTTTGCTTTAGAAATTGCTCTTTGTCCTTGTAGGATTGCCATTCGGATAAGGAACATGCTTCTTTTCATTTGATGCATGTTTCATCACTTATTACTTATTAGTCACCCTCCTTTCCACCTTTTTTGTGCAAGCGAGATATACATTTCACGCTCGATCTTAGTTGAGCTGCACAAATGATATCAAATTATAGTTGAGCATTCAGGAGCTTCACAACCAACCTTGATGTTGCTCAATTTTATTGCAACTAATGAAGAAGAAGCTCTGTGGGTTTCGTTTTACGATGGAAATGGAACCGGGCTGGAACCCTTTTCTTAAATTTTTTGAAGAAGAAGCTGCTAGCTCACGGGACATTGCTTCATTTTAGGTGAACTGCACCAAAAGGTCCATGAATTGAATCATCCATGTTGGTGGTGAAAGAGCCAGCTTGACATCGATCTAAGCACCCTCGGCCTCCATCCTTGCGGCCTTACGATACACCTCGTTTGCCACCTGCTCGACCCTAGTGTCCTTGATAAAATGAAGTAATAATACTGATTAAAATAGGCGAGTGTCATCTCTATCATTTCATTTCAATGTAGATAAAGAAAGTGCTTCTCTTTGTTAAAGTATGTTTCATCAACTAGTCCCATTGTTAATGTTTAAGCGTTTACGCAAACTGGGGTGCTTAATTTTAGTTGATATGTACAAAATAGAGATTTGAATGTCTCAAAGGCGCCTCCTTGTACTCTGATGTACTTTGATGTTCATCCTTTGGCAGAAGGTGTATCTGGGAGACTTGGGGCGATGTCGATATGAGGCGTCTTGTATGAGGCGTCATGAGGCCCATCTACGCCCTCATGACATGGCATACTATGATACTATCGCAATATTTTCTTCTATTTATTTTATGTGTTTCATCAATATAATGTAATCAAACTTTTTCATTATCTGTGCAAACAGGGTTATTCAGCTGCATTTTGGTGGAACTGCACAAATGTCACGTGAGGAACGGCATATATCACGAGTCGAGGTGTGCCAAGTAAAATTACCGACACCAACCATGCTGCATGCGCATTGGCATCCACCACAACCCGATGGGATGTGTGGCGCTCTCTGTGGAAAGATCTTTCTCGTGACAAATCCTCTAACCAAATACTAGTAGCTTATATTGGCAGTTTTCTAGGGAGTACTCTTTTACGAAAGAAGCACCAATCTATTTTCTTTATTTGTACCTTTGTGTCAAACTTTGACCCAAGGTCGAGCTATTTTAGGGTGATTGGCGTAGTACTCGGAGACTGATTGTAAGCATGATTTTCATTAGCTGTCACACTGATTGTAAGCATGAGCAGGTGGAAGATTAGGTTAGTCTGAGCTTACCTTAAACCCTACCGCTGCCCGTTGAAATGAAGCAGCGTCGAGGAACCGTGGAAACGTCGGGAAGCGGCGTCGCGCCATCCGGCCTCCTCTTGTGGTGGGAGAAGCGAATACTCCTGTGGCTCGGCTGGCTCTACACCCTCACGAGCGACACACCATACTCGATCGATTCGTTATCCTCTGGATGCTCGACCTTGACCTGTCGCCCACCACCTCCGCTGTTGTGGCCTCGGGCGAATCTGTGCTGCTCCATCGCCCATAGGAGATACTCGATGAACTCGGAGGGCAGGCGTGGCTGCCGCCGAGGTACATGTACATCGCCGCCCTCATCGCCGTCGTCTCGCTCTTTCGCATACATTGCCACATGGCTGCACCGTCTCGAAATCTCCCACTCATTGTCAAACCAACTAAGGATCTCCTTCAACCTGGCTAACTTTGCACAGTGGCATGTGCGATACGCACTGATTATTCTTTGCATCCTCTCCATAGATGTCGTTACAGGTGGTCGGTGCTAGCTTTGGAAGATGGGAGGAGAAGCGGTGGTCTTGCAATAGAAGAGGAGAGGAGAGGAGGTGGTTTTGGAATGGAGATGATGGAGAGGAGAGGAGGTGGTTTTGCAATGGAGAGAAGATCGAGAAGAGGGAGAGGCGAGGCAGTGGTTTTGGAATGGAGATGATGGAGAGGAGAGGAGGTGGTTTTGGAATGGAGATGATGGAGAGAGAGAGGTGGTTTGCAATGGAGAAGATCAGAGAGAGAGGCGAGGCGGTGGTTTGGAATGGAGATGATGGAGAGGAGAGGAGGTGGTTTGCAATGGAAGATCGAGGAAGAGGCGAGGCGGTGGTTTTGGAATGGAGATGATGGAGAGGAGAGGAGGTGGTTTTGCAATGGAGAAGAGGTGAGGAGGCGTCTGACAGCGATTTAGGATTAGGCGAGAGGGCGGTGGTTGTGTGGATCAAAATCAAAATCAATTTACCCTTCAATTAAGAAAGCGACCCCATTAACTAGTCTCCCTTTTATTACGGGTCATAATTGACCATGATTTTCGCACATAAAATATATGTTATCGTTGCAAAAAATAATATAATTTGAAAGTACATTAAGATATGAACCAAGCGATACAATTTTGGTGACATGCATTCACATTTGCTTGTCACATACGATGCGTGGTCAAACTTTGACCCAAAATCATAAAACAACAAAAAATACTTCCAAGACCAGCGCCGCTCTTCGCTCTTCTCTGTTCCAATCTAAATCCACCCGCTCCTCTCCTGTTCCAATCTAAATCCAGCGCGCTCCTCTCCTCTTCCATTTCAAAACCACCGCCCTCCTCTCTGTTCCGGTCCAAAACCAGCGTCGCTCCTCTCCGTTCTAATCCAAAACCAGCGCGCTCCTCTCCTCTTCCATTCAAAAACCACTTGGCGGTTGAAGGTCTTGTGGAGAAGTAGATCGATGGAGGAGTACAACCGATATGTGAGGATGCAAGCGGCGACCACTGAAGCTAGCTAGGATGTTGGAGATACAGTCTTGGTTTGACAACAAGGACCAACTAAGCGGCGGCGATGACATCCATGGCCAAATATCTGCAGCGAAGCGAAAAGCGGCGATACTCCCGAAGGAGTCGCCCAGATACATAGAGCTGCTCCTGGGCCATGGAGCAAACAGATTCACGAATCCGATCGTGAGGAAGCGGTGGTGGGATGTCGATCCGGATGGAGCATCCACGGAGATTGAAGGATCGAGCATCTGAGGTGCCGTTTGTGAGGTGTCCTGCAGGCGAGCGGTGGAGTCTTCGTCGACCGAACCCAACTGCAGAGGAGAAAAGCAGTTGGCCGGCAGCGCTTCCCGCCATCGTCTCCTCGCCGTTCACAGCGTCTCACAGGCGGCTGCGCCGCCGAGGAATAGGAGGACTACCCCCAACCCAATAGTCGGGCAGGTTGTGAATTGTCGGGAGGAGCTTAGGGTTGTCGGTATTGCAGGTTGTGAATTGTGTTTTGTGTTGTGTATTTTGAGAGTACTTTCGAGATATGAATGTCTTTTGAATTTCAGATTTGCAGTATTGAGCATATGAAGAATTTTATGAATTCTAGAGATCTATTTTAGCACTTAAAAATGTAGTTTCATAGGAGTATAAAAGTGCAGAGGCGAGAAGAAACTACAAGTTTCAGTTTGAGATAAGCGCAAGTTCAGATTTCGGATAAACTACAACTTCGAGGCGAGAACATTTATATTAACGGCCTTTTCAAACAGGGTTAACATCATGTTGGAAGTTTTATTCATGGTCGAAAATGGAACTACCAGCCAGATTAACATCATGCTGATCAACATTCATGCATAGCACATCTTCATATGATGCACAGTCAAAATGCCCACACAATGTTGAGTGTGCGAAAACGAAGAAAAGCGAGGGCGGAGTTTTGGCAAGTGTTGGGCGTGGTTTTGGGCTGCCCGTCTAGGCTTTCATTTTTAACATGCAGCCCACGACCTCGGATGGGAGGGCCTGTTTGTATTTTCTTAGGGCCGTCATGTATCGACCGGCCTATGGACCTCCATCCGAGGTTTTATTTTTAGCAGCCAATTTATGTATTTTTTTGAAGAAAAGCATATGGTCTGTTCTATTTTTCTATATAAGAATAGGAGCATGGTACAACTTATGTTTCCTTTTAACTATATTATATATATTTAAATTATTTTATATGTTATTATATATTATTTTTATTGTCATCATATATTTAACAGATACTTACATATGTAAGAAAACAATATCCCACATCTTATTAACTTATAAAATAATTTCTTAACAAATAAAATCCTGGATTGTTTTGTACGAAAATCCTAGTGATTGTGTACAAAAGCTTAGTAAGATTTAAGACGAATGTAATAATATCACTTATTATTTAAATATATTTATAACAAAATGCTCAACCCTTTTTTATTTTTTGATAACATTGCTGGCCCAACCCAACATTATAATTAGAATCAGCCCAGCAAAATCGTGTATCTAGATAAAGTGCAAATGGCCTGTAATTTTTTAGGAAATAAAATAAATGGGCCGCATGAAAGCTACATTAATTGTTCACCCAGCCCAGCTAATGGCTGTAATTCAAAAAAGAAGATCAAATTATTTGTAAATTCTGGCATAAAAAAAGACTGTAAATTCTGAAAAATGGGTTGAATCGTGCCACATTTTTGGAGGCTGAAATGTGGGCCAATAGGTGAAAGCTAAGCAAGTCGTTGTAACTTTAGTCAACAAATGATTCGACATGTTAGCCATTGGATTTACATCCAGCGGCGGCATCCATCTTCAATCTCTAGTCTTCTTCCTCGGGCCTTGAGGACCACCTCCGCCTCCTGCTGCTAGCAGCTCTGCTTATGCAAGCCAGCTATGAAGCGCTCTCCACCGTTGGCGATCCATCCTCAACCCTCCAACCTCCTGTTCTTCTCCACCATTGCCGAACCACACGCACTAGAACAAGTTAACCCTCGTACACCTCTCGTCTGCGACTCTACTCCGCGTCTTCCCATCTCCGGCTCGTTGCTGTCAAGGGGCCTGCCGTCGTCCACCACCTTGGATGCGCTCAGCGGCGTGGTCAAGCGTGGTCAGCGAAGCGACACCATCGGAAGTAAATGTGTGCGTGGAGAGGTGACAGTGGGTCCTGACGCACACAGAAATGTCTCCTTATTACCGCATAAAATAATGATTCCTCCACGACACAGGACCAACGGAAGGGCCTTTGTATTCGTGAAAAAACATGCCCCTGACTTGTCGGACCCACCAGCTATCTTCGCGCATAAGAAGTGCCTCCTTATTACGCACAAAAAAGAATACTCCCCACCGGTGGAACCCGGCATCTTGGGAGGCTGACTTGTGGGCCTACCAAGTTGGCGGGGACGGAGGCTTTGTCAACTTAGTCAATATGAGCGATTCTAGCTCTGTTACCGTCTGATGTTCATCCAATGGTTGTAGTGCTTCTTCAACCTCTGGTATTCTTACTCGGCCGCCCAAACCAGCGCCCGGTCGCGCGTGTTCCTGCCTCCGTGGCGGCTGTGATGCGCGGAGGCCTCACGACCCCTACTACTCCCACTTGGCACAGCCATCCCTACTCACCCACCCCCCTGTTAATCTCGGCGACAACAACCTCACACCACAGCCCGAACCGGTGAACCCTCATACTCCTCTTGGCGTGGGCATCCCTTTGCGTCGTCTTCCCGACTCAGTCGTCCCTTCCTAGGCCTCGCCGTTGTCCCTTGCCGTGGTGCTCTCGGCGTGGCGTGGTCAGCGTGGTCGAGGCGACTTCCATCGGACGTGGGTATGTCGTGGAGAGGCTGACAGTTGGGTCCACGGCTTGCGACAAGGAAGTGCCTCCTTATTCTGTGGAAAATAATGATTCCTCCACGGACGGCGGGGACCCACCGGACGGGCCACCGTATTCGTGAAAAAAGTTTCCCCACTGCTGGGACCCACCGGCTACATCTTCCCGCATAAAGGAAGTGCGTCCGGGCAAAAAAAAACGATTAGCCCCACTGTGCTGGGACCCACCAGCTACATCTTCGCGCAAGAGAAGTGCGTCCTAGCAAAAAGCGATTAGCCCCCATTGCTTGGGACCCACGGCTACATCTTCTACGCAATGGAAGTGCGTCCGGGCAAAAAATGATTAAGCCCTCATTGCTGGGACCCACCGGCTACATTTTCGCACGCATAAGGCTGCGACGGTCGGGACCCACCTGGTCGAGCGTGCGTGGCGTTGTCGTTACGGTGTGACGTGTGCGTACCTCTTGGTCGATGTAAGCGCGCGCGTGTTGTAGATGTAGAGAAGCGCGCGTAGCATGTACTGCGTACGTACGGCGGCGGTGCAAGAAAGAAAATCTGACCCGCGTCACGTACATCTGGCAGGGTCTCGCGCCTATCATGCATACGTACATGGCTGGGTGAAGCGGGACTTATCGTCGTCGTCGTGTTCATGGGGAGCCAACGGCTGGGTCGAGCGGAATGCGCAGTGTGTGTTCGCCGGGAGGCTTGGGCGGAGCAGGCGATGAAGCGAGCGGCATACCGCTGGCGGAGAAGCGGCCTTGTGTTCGACCAGCCACGTTCA
>JAHIAM010013550.1:0-17597 GCA_021605205.1 Aegilops longissima
TCCGAAAGGGGTTTCCAAGGGCGAGGATGGAGTTAACTCGTCGCCCGTAAGTTGACCCCCGGTTGTGAACCACCCGTCCTCGATTGAATCCGGCTCGGATTAAGGGTGGGCGGATTGATGCGGCCTCGAGGCCTTTAATTAGAGCTAGATCATGCCCCCGAGGCGTGCGGCAGCTGCGGCTCGAATCCCCGAAGATCAAGTCTCCGCGGATATCGGCCGTATAGTTCAAACTTCAAATCGACCGATGGCCGGGCGTAGCTTCGATCTGCTCCGGATGGCCAAAGCGATTACCGGATGCAAAGCCGCCCGAACACGAAGTTGTCAGGGATAAAGTCTCACCCGGACCGCGTCGTTTTGATGATCAAAAGGCCATCGAGCCTTCGGTGGCGACGGAACTCTCAATGAAAGCACCAATGTCGGTGTCAAAACCGGCGGATCTCGGTAGGGGCCCGAACTGTGCGTCTAGGCGGATGGTAACGGAGACAAGGGACACGATGTTTTACCCGAGTTCGGGCCCTCTTGAGGGAGGTAAAACCCTCGTCTTGCTTGATTAATATTGATGATGTGTGTTAACAAGAGTGGATCTACCGAGATCAAAGAGGCTAAACCCTAGAAGCTAGCCTATGGTATGATTGTTGTTCGTCCTATGGACTAAAGCCATCCGGTTTATATAGACAGGAGAGGCTAGGGTTACAAGTCGGTTTACAATGGTAGAGATCTACATATCCGTTCGAAGCTTGCCTTCCACGCCAAGGAAAGTCCCATCGGACCACGAGACAAAGTCTTCAATCTTCTATCTTCATAGTCTTGGAGTCAGCCGATGATGATAGTTGACTATCCGGACACCCCTAGTCCGGAACTCCCTCAACCGTACTCTTATGAGTCGGTGATTGAAGGTTTTGTCCAAGGCGGACTACGAAACTTACACTAACCTCTGACGAGCTTTGAGGTAAGTAATAAAAATGTGGAAATTACCACCCGATGGTAGTAGCCCTGATACTACTTTTGGTGTGGAAAGAAAAACCAAATGGAGGGTCAATTATAATCATGAAGTCATCCTTTGTCTTTGCTTGCGCTCGTCCACCTGACCAGGTGCGGACTAAAGCGGGACTGGGCGGTAGAGGAGAGCTCGACCTCACGAAGAGGCAGCTCGAAGAGAACAAGGTGAGTAATTCCGCTCTCATATAATGAAGAATAGGCAAAATTGGTTATTCTAACGACAAAGCATCGTGACTTTGAGGGCCCCACAAGTGGGCGTCTCACGAAGAAAGTCTGTCCGTGGCCGAGGACAAAGCGGCTGGAAGCATAAGGGCCGAAGCAAGATGCTAGAAGTGGGCGAGGTACACCACTACAAAAAAGACACATCCGTGACATTTTGGGCGACGAATTTTTCTTCATACATATGACACTTCTATAGCGATAATTGTGACAAAACCGGTATCATCATAGATGTGGTGGGCTCCTACTTCTATGACAAAAATCATGACGAGAAAATGGGCACCCGTCCAGGAGGGCGGGCGCGCTGCATGACATTCTTTGGGCCGTCAATGGCGGAAAAACCGTGGTAGAAGCGAGGAGGAAAATTTGGGGAGTTCCGGTTACGGTGGGAGGTCGGGGGCGGCGTCGGCGTTCTCTACCGTGCCTGCGTGTGTGCGAGGCGTTGGCTCAGCGAACGGCGGGCGTTGGGCTCGCCCGAACGGCGATTGCCTCGAGCTCGGTTCTTGGAACCGGCGATCGATCGATGGCTTGCGAACCGATGGGCGATTCGCCGCTCTGCTGCTAACTAAAGCTGTCGATTGGATGAGCGGTGGCGGTGGCGTTGCCTCGGGATGAACGGGACCCCGTGGTGTGGAGGGCTGGATGAGCAGTGAAGCGGTAGGGGTGGCCGTGGAGGGTGGTTGAGCGGGACCCCATGGTGTGGAGGGTGGATGAGCAGTGAGCGGTGGAGGGTGCGTGGGGGTGGTTGAGCGTGCCGGTGGAGTAGCGGGGTGGAGGCTGGATGAGCGAGGGCCGTGGGTGGAGGAGGTCGGCGGTAGCCCGTGGAGTGGAGGAGGTCGGCGGTGGAGATGAATAGTATCCGTGGAGTCCGTTTTGCGATCGCCACCCCTCGATGACAGGACCCCGTTTGACCGTGGCGCTCCAACACAAGTCCGTTTAGTCCGTTTTGGATGCGCCCACCCCTCCGATCAGGGGACCCCCGTTTCGACCGTGGGAGGTCCGTTTCATCCGTTTTGCGATCGCCACCCCTCTCGATCAGCAGGACCCCGTTTGACCGTGGGAAGGTCCGTTTCCTCCGTTTTCGATCGCCCATCCCTCGATCAAGGGACCCGTTACGAGCGTGGAGATCCGTTTCCTCCGTTGTGCGATGCTGGGCCTCGTTTCCATCGCTGTTCCGTCCAAGCCCTCCCGATGAACCGACCCGCATTCCGTTCCGACCCGGTTGGCTCCCCATGAACAAGCGGCACCTTGTTTCTTTCCGACCCAGCCATGTGTTCTTGGGGTGGCGTTGAGACCCGCCCGTATGTACACATCGTGGCTGTATTTTCTTTCTTGCACCCTAGCTTTGCTGCGTGTACATGCTATGGCGGCGCCTCTACTCGACCGTCGGCCCTCACCCGACCGTATATATTGTACCGTTCGCGACTAGAATGACAACCCGTCACCGACCGGCGGGTCCGGGACTTCTTCCAAGATGTGGTGGTGGTCCCCACGGTCGGGTCGTTTTTGTTTTTTGCAACCCTTCCTTGCGTGCGAAATGTGGGGTGGGTCCCGGGTCGAGAAGCGTTTTTTCCGAAATCTTTGGTGGCCCGTCCGTTGGGTCCCTTTTGTCGGTGGAGAATAATTATTTTCGGCGTAATAAAGGCACTTCCTTCGGCGTGGACCCATATCGGCCCTCCACCCGTCTCGTCGTCTCCAATATCTATAATTTTAATTGCTCCATGCTATTATCTCTTTTTTAGCAATATTGGGCTTTATTATCCCTTTTATATTACTTTTGGGACTAACCTATTGGGGGCCCAACCCGTTTTTTTTATGCCTATTTGGTGTTTAGAAAAAAGATTTCGGGCAGGGTCAAGCGGAACAAAAATCAAGGGAGTTATTTTTGGAAGAAACCCACGATGGACTTGGACCCCCTCGGAAGATATGGGAGGTGCTCACGAGGGTGGGCGCCCACCCCGGGCCGCCCCCCTCGTGGGGCCAAAACTCCCCCACTCCTTTCACCCAATATACCTCGTGCCAAAACTTCCCAGAGGAAGATGTCAGGGAGTTCCACCGCCCAAGCCTCTTAGCCCAAAACCTCGGGACTTTGGCACCCCGGAAGGGAACCCATCACTGGTCATCTTCATCATCCGGGCTATCCATGGCCCGGGAGGGTAGTTCACCCTCGGGGCTGAGGGTATGTACCCGTAGCTATGTGTTTGATCTCTCTCTCTCTCCCCTCTCTCTCTCTCTCTCTCTCTCTCTCTCTCTTTGTCTGGTTTCTTGATTTGTTTGATCTTGATGTTCAGACTTTTCTATTGTAGTTGGATCTTATTTTCTTCTCCCCTCTCTCTTGTAATGAATTGAGTTTTCCCTTGAAGTAATCTTACGGTTGAGTCTTTGGTTGAGAACACTTGTGTATGTCTTGGTGCGTTCTGTGGTGACAATGGGATATAATGTGATTCACTTGATGTATGTTTTGTTGATCAACTTGCGGGTTCCCATGAACCTATGTAAGGGGTTGGCACCCGTTTTGTGTGATTCTCCGGTGAAACTTTGGGCCTCTTTGAGGTTCTATGTGTTGGTTGAATAGATGAATTTGAGATTGTGTGATGCATTTGTATAATCATACCGGATACTTGGGTAATTTTCTAGGTGACATTAGGGTTTTGGTTGATTTGTATCTTAAGGTGTTATTCTGTAAAACTTTAGGGCTGTTTGTGACAATTATAGGAATAGCCCAGATTGATTGGAAAGAATCTTTGAGGTGGTTTCGTACCTACCATAATCTCTTGTTTGTTCTCCGCTATTAGTGACTTTGGGTGACTCTTTGTTGCATGTTGGGGATAGTTATTGATCCAATTATGTTATTTTCTTGAGGAACAGTGAAATATGAACCCTAGGTCTTGTTTCCTATCATTGTCCGTCTCCCCGATCACTTGTTACCTTGCTGTTTTATTATTTCAATTAAAATACCTTTATCTACCATATTTTTGTATCACCATCTATTAGGAACTAGTGCACCTAACAATTTGTTTATTGGGTGTGTTGGGGACCAAAAGAACTCTTTGTTATTTGTTGCGGGGTTGTTTGAGAGAGACCATCTTCATCTCGCCTCCACGGTTATAAATTAGGTCATCCACTTGAAAATTTTCTTTGTCCTAAAACCCTTTGCGGGCCAACAACGTCTACAAGAAGAAGGTTGTGTATAATCATCTCTTCCAATGGAAGTCGATGGGTTGACCACGTTGACCCGTCGCCCGAGAACCGGCGGTGGGCCGGGAGCCTAGGAAGGGGCGGCGGGGGGAAAACGCGGTGGATCCCGCGAAGAGAATGGAGGTGAGGCTCGTCGCCAAATAACAGGGGTGTGGGTGAGTAGAGGATGGCGAGGGTGGGAGTAGTAGGGGCGGGAGGCCTCCACGCATCACCCGCCGGGGGAGGCAGGAACCGTGACCGACCGGATGCTTTGGCGGTGAACACAAACCGGAGGTTGAAGAAGCACTCGGCCGTTGGATGGACATCGTCGATCATTGGAGCTAAGTCGTTCATATTGACTAAGTTGACAAAGCCCTCCGTCTCTAAACTTAGTAGGCCCAAGTCAGCCTCCACCAAGGTGAGTCCCGCTAGCGGGGATATCCATTTTTTTCGTTAAGGAGGCATTTCCGGTGGGTCAGGCGCGGACGTTTTTTTCGAAATCTGAGACCCTTCCGTGGGTCCCAGCTATCGGTGGAGGAATCATTATTTTGGCGTAATAAGGAGGCATTTTCTGTGTGGGCCCCTTTGCCTCTTGATGGCTTTGTTTGTTGACCATTTGACCTCCCGGCAGACACAAGGGGTGGGGGGCGGGCCAAAGGAAAGACCACGGGCGGGAAGCCACCCTGGATGCCGGCGAGGAGAAAGGTGATCATTGGGGTGGGGCGTTTTTGAAAATAACGGATGTTTGGGTGGTTAGAGGATGGCTGGCGGCGGCCAACCCCAGGAGGGCGGCGTCCGTGGTGCTGGTTTGGGGTTTGGGCGGGAAGATCGGAGATTGAAGAAGCCCGGGCGGTGTTGGATGGACATCAACGTCATTCTTGTGTTGACTAAGTTGACAAAGCCTTGCGTCGCGTCAAAAAAATTTAGGACAGCGGATCGTCAACCTAGTAGGCCAAAGTCACCTCCAAATCTGGAAAACAGCATACACCCATTAGCCATTATTTTCAATAATTTACAACCCATTTGCTAATTCTTAAGGATATTTGAAGCCCATATTCTTTTATTAGCATTCGGACCATATAGGCGGCTAAAAATTCAGCGAAAGCAAGGTGGGTCCGACTCTTTTAATACAAAAAGAGTTAAAAATAGTTTTAAAAATTATATCAAAATAAAATTAAAAAATTCTCCTAAAAAAATAATAAATTTAGAATCTTTAGCAAGAGCCCGTTAGGCACGGAACATGAAGATCATTTGTATAGTAGTTTATTTTGGGGGAAAAGAGATTTTTTGTTTGCCTTGGCTTTGGTTTTTAAAGATGAAGAAAATCCGAAAAAAGAATTTTAAGCAAGCGGTTGGCTTTGGAAAACGCCCTTTCTTAAACCATTTTTAGGGGGCCCTTTCTTAATTACATTTGTTTGAAAGATTTGCCCGGTAGGGAGAAAAGCAAGAGCCTCGGTTTTTGGTATTCTCCAAAAAAAAAGCGGGCGCCTTTGGAAAGAAAAAAATTCAATGGGTGTTGGCTTAATAAAAGCTGGCGTGGGCTAAAAAGACCACCCCGCCGTTGGAGAGTCCTCCAAACGAAAAACAAGCCCGGGATTTTTCCCTTTTACCCTTTGTAATTCTTTATTGACTACATTACAATCTGGAACCTATTGTCAAAAATTAGGAAATTTTTTGGCTTTTGAGGCAACCTTTTTACCAAAATGGGGTCCTTTGTTCATTTTCATTTTTCCTCTTGGTTGTTGAATTTAAACGGGCAGGGCCGGAGTAACCAACAGAAAGGCAAGGTGGGGCCGGGGAAAAAGATGGAAGATCTTGGCGGTTTAAAGGGGTGGAGGGAATCTGAAAAAATGAATCAAGCTCTGGTAAAAAAGCCCAAATTAATTTTCAAAATTTTTAACAAAACCAGTTGAACTGATAGTAAAAACAAACTCTTTTTTTCTCAAAAAAATGGTGGTCGAAAAAATAACACTGGCAAAAATTTTTTAGGTGCTTTTGTAAAAAAGCCCCATGTTTGAAGCCCTTTGCCAAAAAAACTTCTTTTTTGTGTTAACGTTGTGTGAAAATCTCTTTTGTAAAAATTAACCTATGGACAATAGAATGCGTTAACGGGAAGAATGGCAAAGCTTTGTTTGCACGTTGGTCATTCGTCCCTGTTTTGCCTCAAAGGAAGCGAGACGAGAAAACCGGCAACCCAAAATTGGAAGCCCATGGGTTCCCCTAAGTGCTGAAGATTGAAAACATTTAAGGTTGAAAAAGGTACAAAAGAAGGAATGGCATTAATTTAGACAAAACCCAATTGCATGAAATCATCACCTCTTTTTTCTCCAAACAAAGATCGACAACCAAAATTATGTGAAAAAATATCATTCTAAATATTTGAAAATCAAACATTGTAGGCCAATGGGGAACTCTTTTGGTTCAAATTTGTAAAATTCTCAAAAAATTAAAACTTATGGACAAATGAAAAAGAGAATGTACAAATGTGTGATGATAATTCACGTACCAAAAAGTGAGAGAAACAAATCCTTGTGTTATTAACGGGTAAATTCCCAAGGTCTGTTTGGCGGAGACATTTATTTAAAGGTGTAAACAAAAACAATTTCAATAAGGGCTTTCATGATGATCTTCCTTTAAAAAAATTCCCAAGTTTTAAGGTGGCATTTATTTGGAACAACATACGATTTTATTCCCAAAACAATAACAAGGCTCAGGGCGAACATTGGGTATATTGTCGTGACCTCCGGGATAAACCACCACAAGGAAATTTTTAGCTAGTAAAATTTTAAGATTCGGTAGATGGCCAAACAATCGGTGGGAGGGAGGAAAACCCAAGGCCGGTGGTGGGGACGAATTTTTTGAGGGTATAAACTTTTGGAAGGAGAACTCAAATGGGGTTTTCGAATTGGGGTGTCTACTCCACCTTGGGGTATGGAAAAGCCTTTTCATCAAAACATTAGCGGGGCCGTGGGAGGGCGATGGCTCGAGAATCAAATTTTTAGGGGACGATTCCGGGCTCGAGATTGAGGCGGGTGCGTGGGGGAGAGTTGAGAGGACTTGTGTGGGCACAATTTGGTGGGGAAACAGTATTCCTCAAGGATGGCGTTGGGGATGTGATCGGTCCACGGGTTCGTTCCTGTCCGGGTGGGGGGGTGGCCCCAGGCTACGGTGGGAAAAGGGCGTGGCTGGGGAGTCATTTTTGGGGGGAGCCGCTCCATTTTCCGTGGGCGCCAAATTCAGGTTTGGAAGAGAGGGCACCTGTGGGGGGAGTGGGGAAGAAGGAGGTGGGATTTACGTAGGAGTGGGAAGAAGGGGGTTTTCTGATAAAAAGGTGGGGGGTTTTCGGGCCAGTGAGGAAGATTGGGGGGGGGGGTGGGTGGGGAAGAAAGGGGAGGCGAGCTTTCGGTTTATAAGGCCAGCCAAACTACCCTTTTTCCCAGAACCGCTCTCTTCTTTTGGTTCTTGCATTGGGTGGGCATGGGCTTGGTGGGCCATGCATGCGGATGCATGTGCCCGACCCTTGCATGCCTGGTTTGTTACTAGGCCTATTTAATAGGGTGGTTATGGAGTAAATTAAGGAGATTTATTTTCTCCATCCACCAAATTAGAGGCTTTTGGATGAACTCAATTAAACTAACATTGGGAAGAACAAAAGTTCAGCATGTCTATGCATCTCAATGATTCACCATACTATAACCAATATACAAAGCTGGAAAGGTGTGGAAATAAAGAAAATTGATGCTTCCCGAGCAAAGGGCCTCCCTATGCGCATTAATTTCGGGCATGCTTTTTCTCTCAATGTTGGAGCACTTTGAGCATGTTGGCCTCCACAGCTAGCTAGCTGCCTCATCTTCAATTGATCTTTGACCTTTCAGCAAACACATGAGGCAATAGAGATGACTCAACATGGGTCCATATTTGCAGTTCGATATCATATTCATTGTCCGAATTGAAAAGATAGGAAAACGTAGCTATACTTAAAGGTGTTGCAAAAAGTAGCACATATCAATAGCTCGGCATGACAAAACACGATCATCGGGGAAGGGATCTTGACCTGAGGAAGATTACATATAATTTCATAAGTCCTTGGTTGATTTCCACCTTGGTGCCTTTGTTTGCTCCTCCACATGAAGGTTCATTTATTCAAAGTCAGCGTCTGAATAAGCTAATTTCATCTTGCGGTGGTCATTTACCTAATTCAATGTAGGAATACGGAGCACCAAGGTTGGGAAAGGGGTAGATGCAGCCATATAAATTTTGTGCGGTGCTACCAAAATTGAGGTTTTATCCCTTCCGTTATGAAATTCTTCTTGAATTTGGTAGAATGTAGACTTGTTCTTTCATCAAACTTGCCTTTCCCAGATTTGTTCTTGTTGTTTTGGGGCTGGTTGGGCTGGAAGTTCTTCTGTGTACCATGTGGGCACTAGAAGCTCCCTGGGACCGAACGGTGTCTTTTTCTCCCTTCTCCTCAAAATCAAGAGTGCTAATGAGATCCAAAAAGAAAACTCATGTCTCTTGTTTTTCAAAAAGAAAATCGTTCCCGAAGGTGGAAGTTGCAATGATGGTCCCAACAAAAATTTGTCAAAACCACACTTAAAGTACTCAAGTTCCTTAGAGTGGTTTGTATCTCATGAGTCTGTGAACAACAAAGCTCATTCATCTTGTAGTCCAAATTGCTCCATGACGTACAACTCGTTGCGGGGGGAGCCCAAGCGTGGCCTCGGGCAGCCCAATGTCTTTGCGTCAGGCATATATGAATCCACAATGGAATGTCAAGAACACTTTTGGGGGCTTTGAAGAGGGTATCCATGTTGAAAAGCTTCTTTGGGAATAAGATCCCCTCGGGCTTACCCTTAGTGGCGTCATAGCATACATGATCTAAAACCAATATCTGCTCTTGTGCTTTTATATTGCACCCCCTTAAAAAGTAGGGGCTTCAAAAGCGCAGCAAAACCACTGGAAAATTGCTGTGATCAGGTTTTTGGATTGGATTGTTGAATATATGAGCAATTTAGTATGAATTTAAGAAACAGCGATAAATAGATCATGGCGACAATTGCAAACATCAAAGTAATGATGGACTAAAGGGGGGAAATCACATCTTGTCGGGGAGGGAACCGATGTGGTTGATGTTGTCACTCATTGGTTGATGAAGAAGGTTCGAGGTCGGGAAGAAGGCTTCGTTGAGGAAATCGGGGCGGTCCAGTGTGCTCCCCAAAAACATCGCCCCTCTCCCTGGGATCACGAAAGGCGGGGTTGGGAATCTTCCCTTCTCCGGGTGCCGCGGAAGGATGGAGAAAAATTTTGGCGGCGCTAAGATTGGAGGGTCGAAACCATATGATACATCCGGGGCTGGGTAGAGCATGTCGGTCGTTGGGTATAATAGTAGGCCTTTGGCCCCAAACCCCATCCAAGTCAATAATAGCTCAAAAAAGTCAATAATTTTGTCTCAAAAAAGCGGTAATTAAATCGTTAGTCCCTTTAGTATAAATACAATATCATTAATAATGGCCCCACCTTTTGTCTCACAAAGTATGTTGGAGTACGGCTACCGTTTACAATCTTTCTCTTCTCTCTCCTTCCTAAGCACAAATACTATTTTAAATCCTTATAGCCTGCTTATGTCATCTAAAAGTTGTACTATCCTTGTGTACTGAAATGCAGGCTGGGGGGGTGCCCTCGGTCGTGCGCCCTTCAGGGAAGCAGTGAAGGGTTGGTCCCCGACTTGCCATCAATGTGGGCGGCGGGCTCGGTGGCCCAGGCGGGGGAAGGGGGAGGGAGGGTTTTGTTGGGCCAAGAGGTGAGAAGCCAACTTGGGATCGGTCGGGACGGGGAAATATTGTGCTCCCATACTCGCATATGACACTAGTCTATGTTACTACTCCCTCCTTTCGGTTTATAGAGATGTTTAGAGTAACATAGTAATATGTTCTGATACAAGTTACTCCCACTATGACCAGCCTTGGCCTCTCCCGTGCTCCACCATGTATAGCTGCTAAGCCTCTAGGCATAAAATATGATGTGGCACCAATAAACTAAGCACCTATGCATTGAAGACTTGAGTTACAAGCCATTTAATGCACTTAGCACCTCATCTAAAAGCATTAATAGTATAGCCAGTGCTGGCTATAAGCCCGGGCCATGTCATCTCCCATCTTATAGTCAACATGTACAATAGTAGATCAAAAGAGTGTACTACTACTTTTTTGTTCTTGGCCCCCTTTCATTCTCACAAAGTGCCTAGGAGCACGTGCTGGTGGCTCTTCCGAAGGCCGCAACCTCTCTCCCTTCTCTTTCCTCCAACTAAGCGAAAATATATAGTTTTTCCTTATAGCCGGACTCAGCTCTATTGTCCTCTAAGCACATCTAAGCACTTACTAATTGAGTGGACCTTGGGGTGTATCACCTTGTTCTCATAATTTTCCTCGTCATCATCAGTCCTAGAAGATCTCACCCACATCATCATTAGCATGGCCGCCTTGATAACAACGTCTTGAAGGGTAAGGCGGGGGGCCTTTCCACCACCCGTCGTGGGCACTCGTATGTGCTCTTTGGCGTGCAGCGTCGTGTTTTCCATCGGTGCTAGCTCTAAGGCCGAGGCTCGGTGTCTTCGTCTCCGACTAGTAGTTGAGCAACGGCAAGAGGTCTAAGAGATGCTTATCGCCGTTTGCGACTTGCCTCCTGACAACGGACGTCCCGCGGATGGGCCCTCCATGCACAGTGTGTGCGCATGCATTGTTATTCACGTGCATTTCCGGCGGCGTGTGTGCATGCGTCTTGTGTGCGTCGTTGTGTGTATCTTTGGCATATTATGAGTTGGATCGGATGGAGTTAGTCGTTGGCTTGTGTAAATGCTGGCTTGTTGCATGGTTATCAATAATTCAATATAAACTCTCCCTCGTTCCTAAATATAAGTCTTTCTAGCCATTTCAAATAGACTACAACATACGGATGTAAGACATATTTTAGAGTGTAGATTCACTCATTTTGTTTCTTATGTAGTCCCTTATTGAAATATCTAAAAGACTTATATTTGGGAAACGAAGGATATAAAACATCTTCAAATTAGCATCTTGATGTACCGTTTCTAGTGGTTAGCGAAAAGTTCATGTTCTTTTAGTTGTTTATAGGTGGGGGTGCAAAAACAGGGAAAAGCGCAGGTTCCTTGCTCCTCCCGTTCGGGAATCTATGCTCTTCAACTCTTTTCTTTTCGTGAGCTTTGTTCATCCTTTTCCCAACTGAGACATCTAGCATCAAGGTGCGTGTCATGCAAGAAAATGGAATTCAGATAAGCGGTTAAGTGAGTGTCGGGGAGAGCGGGAAACCCTTTTTAAGTGATCTGCACTTGATGGCACCTCATAATATTTTTCTCCTCGATGACGTGAATAGTGCCGTACTAACTGACCCGCGGATGGTAGCAATGACATGGTCAGCCCTTTTTGGATATAAATAACTTTGATGTGTCCGTCAACTCTGAGCGGCGAGAAGCATTCCCTTCTCCCTCAGCGCGTCGGGGTGGCTTTCGCCGGGAAACTTTTGCCGCGGTGGGTGCAGCATTCATTTGGTGTCAGTTGCGGAAGCACTCTTGTAGAACCATTGACTTGGAAGGCGAAGAGCCAAGCGCAAGGTCACCTACTAACCTTAGGCTAGGCTAGTGGGAGTAACATAAGTAGGGTACCTCCTTTTTTATTCTAGAAACAACCACCCGAATATCAAGGTCTGGTTCGTGAACAAATTTCCTGCGTCCGTTCGCCCCTCTATTCTCTTCTCAGCCAGCCCTGGTTGGAAGCCCATCGTCTTTTGCTCCATGCCCCATGTCGGTAAAGCATAAGAGGACCCGAACCCATCTTTCACCTCGGCGTTTTGGGATGAAAACAAATCAATAAAGATCTTGGTGGCGCTTTTGGAGTTACTCGGTAGTAAGATTCTATTTATTTAACCCAAGATGCATCTCGTGGCTTCAACATAACTATACCACTCTATTTTCTTTCATGACACGACCGGATCTTGGATGTCCCTTCGGCAAGGAGGAAGAACCGACCAAATCTTGGTTGTGCTCTCGGATTAGACTATTGTGCTAACTTAAAATTTTTATTTGCTCCTCCGTTCCAAAATACTTGACTTCCATTTGTCCAAAATGGATGTGCCTATATACTAAAACATGTCTAGATACATATATATTTGACAAATACTACCTCCTCGGTTTATTGGTCCCCATTATATTTATGCCAAATTTTGACCATAGATTAAACTAACAAATGTTTCCATGTCACCAAACATTATATTTTTGGCTATGTTCAAATCTGAATCCAATGAGATAATTTTCTTGACATTCATTAACATTTGTTAGTTAAATCTTTAGTCAAAATTTGACACCTAAAGGGACCTATAAACCGGGGCGGGTTTAAGAAGGCATGTATTATTAGCGGAGGGAGTAGAATGGATGCAAGTTTTGTATTGGGAAGAAAGTACATCCATATATTGGTAGAGGTTGGAGTTGGCCTTACAAGTGGGACGGTTTAGGAAACCAACTATCGAAACCCCACCTCGCCCCTTGCGATTGAGTTAGAAAGCGATGAGGTTGAAAGATTGCTCTTTAACGGACTCCAAGAAATATGGTGTGGATGGAAGTCGTCTGGTGGGTGTGCCATACTCCGATGTGAATGCTTGTTCGGCCCATGCCACCTTACCTACCCCCTTTTATAGTACTAGTATGAGTTAGGAGCTGATTCCAATATGGCTATAAAAACACCCTGCGCTAAAGCATGTGAAGCTAGTACAAATAGTTTTACTACTATTGTTGATTGGCCTCATCCGAAACCTGTTGCAATGCGTACAATTTTATTGAAAATATTTTTTTTTCTAACTCACTCATAGAAGCAACTAAAGCCATTCATAAGTTCCCACTCAAGTTGGATCAATGTAAACAACCCAATCTCCATTTGGCCCCAAACCTTGCCCTCAAGCGATGGCATCTTAACATCATCATATCATTATCAGCGGGTCAACTTGCACAAGGCGAGGCCTCCGTAGGGGCCCGATCATGAGGTCCGGGAAGGAAGGGAGATCAAACCGCTCCTTGACTCTTGGGTTCCTTGTAATGATGTTATTAGTTGAGTCAAATGGGCGACGAACCTGCCATGCTTTGGGTGATGGCGTCCCGATCAATGAGTTCCTCCACCCTCATCTTCGGATCGGGGAAGAATAACGGGTCGTTTCCGTCCTGTTCCCTCCAGGAAAACGATCGAACAATGGCGAAAAAAAGGGTGAAGGGCTGAAGGAAAATGGGGAGGGAGAGGAAAAGGCGTCCGACAACAGTTCAAATCGGAGGAAAGCGAAAAATCGGTGGGCGGTTGCGGTTTGCCACGTTCACGAAGGCGGGCCTACGTCGTTGAAATATCCTACTACCGTTTCGTCTCAGATATGTTGGAGCGGGACCACATGTCAAAGAAACATGGTGTGTAATTTCTCGTGCAAAATCGATCTGCCCGTTGGCAGATGCGCTGGTTTTTTTGAAAGTTTGCGCATTAGTTATCGACCTTTATTTTTTAACATGCAATCTGAATGGATAGCTCCTTGGTCATCACATGGGGATATAGTGATGGTTGATTGCGAGCAACTTACTGTGGGAATATGGGGTAAGGATTCAAGAACGGAGAAATGATGGTTGCCGTAGAGCAACTTCTTTGTGGCGGGTGGGGCTCGTGATTTAGCTCACTAGTCATTTCTTTGGGGTTGCGGGTGAATCTTTCCCGAAGTTGTGTTTGCACTCAATATTGCTGCATGGCAGGTGGAGCGGATGAAGGATGCCAACATGTCGGAAAAAAAGTTGAATTGTTTACGGCATTGCTATCAATCCTTCGGTTTTTTTATATGTATGCATAATTTTGATGAAATTGTCTTGTGATGCTATGAAGGTTTCAACTCGGTTCCCAGGAAAAAAGGTTTCAACTTAGGATTCATTGTTTGCCTGAGTTATCTCGTTACAACATTCCATAAATACAAATGAAACTACCATGGCTAATGCATCTCAATGGTTATGAATCAGCGCAATATTCACATCCCCGAAGACAAAGTTGTGAGAAGGTGTACAAATAAAGAAAAAAATATAATTGATCGATGTTGTTGTAGGCATTCCATTTCCTTGGACAATGTTCATTGCTTGGCAGCTAGTTTCACCCAGCTCGTAGCCAAAAGAGGTGTATGAAGGACACCACAATCCGATCATTTGTGCAGCTCCACTAAAATCAGGCGGACCATCCTTTGCAAAGATATCCGTCAATGTGATTACAATAATAGTGGAACTAGATGATGAAACATAACACACATAAATAGAAGCCGATCACCTCTACAATCTCTCTTTAGGACTAACTTCTTGTTGGAAAGATTAGGCCGGAAGTTGGATGAGGAGGATAGCAAACCAATCTCCCTTTCCGGTCCCAAAAGTAAAACGTTGCCCGTGTGACATTTTGGCGGAATGCACAAAACTCTTGGAAAAGTGATTTGTGCAGTTCACCAAAAATCATAATAACAAAAGGGAAAAATATAGCCCTTTTGCAAAAGGAGGTGAAAAAAAATTACTGCCCAATAACGAGTTAAGACACATCGCCAACAAAAAAGCATGTTCCATGTAAAGGGAAAGATAGCACATGGTGGTTTATCAAAAATGGTTTGACAGATTGCAAGATGGAAATGCCGGCAGATCGATTTAAGCAAACAACTAAAGAAGATCCACATGCACAAGTGGGAAGATGGGAGTGGAGCAAGGGGAGGAAGTTTACAGGTCGTTGGGATGTTACTAGGAGGCGGCGGCGGTCTCATCTGCGGGGCGAGCAAGTGGGAAGGCCTCCCCGAGCTTGGTGGGAAAGAAAAATGGAGTCGCAGTCGGCGAGTGCCTCAACGCCGTCGAGCGGAGGGAATGCATCCTCCCTTTGCCCGGGGAACGGGATCGGCGGATCAACGCCCGAGAGAGAGGCCCCGGCCTTTTGAGATGGTGTGGAAGACAAACCCATTTTCCATTTTCCCCGGCCGTTTTATATTCTAGGGTGGTACCCGACCCTCCTTGAGTAAACAACCCTACCGCGTCAAATTATCCGTGGGCTGCCTTTTAAATGGCGAACTCCACCGTGTACCGCGGGTGTGGCGGGAAACAGATGTGATGGTGTCCCTGCACTTCTTCTTTAGGTGCGAATGCGTGGGGGTGGGTGGAGAAGATGGTTTGTCAAACAGAGGCAATGTGTTGATGATATCTCAATCAAAAAGTAACATATGCAATGTGTGTGAAAGGAGTCATGGGTGAATATCATAGAATTGAAAACAGGGATGAAGTGTGTGGCTCGGATAAAAAGTGCCATCAATTTGTGTTTGCCCGTCAAAACGAGGCGGTGGCCCTGGAATTTAGAGGCGGAGGTGCAGTTCTTCTCCGTGGCATGGATACCTACCTACAATTTGACTATGGGTGTGTGTGTGTGGGGGGGGGTAGGAACCGTCGACTAGTATATGTGTGGGGAAGGAGAGAGACCTAGCTATTATTGAGGGAATCGATCGACATCCATGGATATGTTGAGAGGAATAAGGTTGGGAAAAAGACAAAGGTAGGCGTCGGAGGGTTTGGTGGAGTGGCGTCTCACAAATGGTGGGAGGCTGCTAGACAAGCGGGGGTTGAGTGCAATATCAATAAGAGAGGGCGGGGATTCATGCGTCTATGCGTGCGGTGAGAGGCAGGTCGGGAGGTATTCAAGGATGATGAGGGAGAAGATATGGTTGTGGTAAGCATGCGTAACTACATAGGAAGATCAACCGTCGTGTGTGAAAGGAGAGACATAACTAGCGAGGTAAGTGGGTGCTTGGTGAAAACAAATTATAGTCGACCTGTTATATGTAGGGAGATCGTTATATACCCTTTGCATGTGTTAGAAGCAAATAAGGTCGGAGGGGGGCGGGGGGAGAGGGTGTGGCTAGGAGGTGGTGGAGGCCTACCATGTCGGGGGGAGTGTGCGAGCATGTGATAATGAAAAGAGGGGGGAGTGTGCACCTGCGTGGAATCGTATTGGACATATGGGGGCATGGGCGGTGAGAAGAAAGAGGGAAGTATATATGTGTTTGTTGTAGGCAACTTGGCTGAAAGGTAATCGACGGTGTGTGCGAAAGAAGGAGGGGCCTAAACACACTGGTGGATGACCTAAAGAGAAATAATGAGCGTCGCAATGGAGGGGGCTAAGGGTGTGTGAGGGGCGGGCGTGTGCATGCGATAGAAAGTTAGCGCTAGCTACAAATAGAAGAGGATCGTGAAGGTGTAAAAGGGACAAAGATCATAATTCATTATAAAAAGTGGACTGGATACTTGAAAAGATATCATAATGTAGAACATTGATTATAATTTGGGCTAATTGTGGCTTTTGCAACTCAGGTCTAAATACTTGTCATAATGTAGGGGGGCACTTACTTTGTGTGATAAACCTTCGTATGGAACATGGTTTAGATTATGAATATATAGTTTACATCAAATGTACTATTATTTGGAATCAACATCAAGTGTATTCAAAAATAGAATTGAGTTCAGTAGTACACATAGTTCATATCTATCTCTATAGTAATCATGTGGTGTGTTATTAAGGTAATACGAATGATGGTTGAATTAGCAACAATCAATTGTAGATTCTTATTGAAATAAAACAATTCAAATTTAGTTGAATTGCAGGGTAGTATAGACATTTGGAATGCACTAAAATGTTGGTATGGTAGGTTACATGCATTATCAACAAGGAAAAAATTTAATCGGACATAACATGGATTCATACTCCTCCTTCCATCTATATAGGGGTAATGAGATTTTAAGACCGCCTTTGACTATTGACAAGATTAATAGTACATGACATGCACAATGTGAAAATTTATCATTAAAGAACCTTTCACAGACAAGTTAATGTGCTTTTTGTAAGTTGCATGTCATATATCATTGCTCTAATATTTGGTAAAGTTAGCATCGAAAAACATTAGGCCTATATAGATGGAAGGAGGGAGTTTGAATAACATTTGTATAGTAAAGCAGGGGCAAGACTCTCTCTTTGTGTGGTGTGAATAGTTTTATTTTTTGTTTTTTTTTGGTTGAGGAAGTGCGAATTGATTTATGCTACAAGTAAATATTACACATTAGGCTTTCCTAAAATTCAACCCGTCTTGTTATATCGAAAATTCAGATA
>JAHIAM010013555.1:0-22257 GCA_021605205.1 Aegilops longissima
GGGCCTTTTTATCTACTATGAAATTGTGTTTGCTATGACAAGCTGAAACCTGATGAACATGTTGTTTAGTATTTTCTTTGTGAGAACATCACTTGTTATGTATGCTGATTTGTGTTTGGTGATTGTATGGAAACTAAAACCTGATGAGATTGTTGTTTAGTTGTACTCATATTTGGCTGTGAAACTTGAATTTGATGACATAGTTTGCTGTTGGACTGCAATTTGCTCGGCGTCTTGAATGAGAACAAAGCTGACCGACAGGGCCTCTGCTATTTATTTATTTATATGAGCAAAGGGATACCCTGATTTCCGTTAATAGAAATCATTAGATGTTCACAACACTATACCCTGACACCTACTGGGTTTCATTCATTACTAGTTTCAACAAAGTGCTCATAACAAGTAGCCACTCAATACATCACAGTGCTACATACACTGCAAATAAAGAGACAATCATCCCTCTGAGCACATCGATTTTGCCCATTATCTTCACAAGCTCTTTCATCTCCTCATTCTTTGTCAAGGCCGTTCATTGCTACTGTTGCTTGGCCATGATCGGAAGAACTGCATCTTTAACCTTCTGCGCATCTTCCTCTTACGTCGTTCCTTGATTACTTGTCCAACACCCCAACCTGCTGGTATTGGGATTCCTCGGCTAACAAATAATTAAGCGTAGTTGCATTCCCCACATCGAAAGGCCTTCCCGAAATACAAATCACACGAATCTTCCCTTTTACGCGAATCAAATTGGAAGATCATCAACCAAACTATTAAAAATGAGCAAGCTGAAAGCAGCAGAACAACACTTAAACATATTATTACCCCATGATTCGGGAATTTGTAGAAGACTTCGGCCAGGGTTGCGGATTGTGGTTGAGGCAGCGACGGATGACTTCTGTATGATTTGCAGCGGTGGAACCACACCAGCGGCAGCGGGTTGCGATGAGCAATGGTACGTGGTGCAGCGTCTGACGAGTGTGATGAGACCCCTGGCGATGAAATGCGGGTGGCGACTTGGCGCATATCTGGTTGTTACTGCTTGAAGAAGCGGTGGACGAGCAACCAGGCGGACATGGTTGCTGCGGCGAGCTTACGATGCTAAGCGAGTAAGTAGAAGAGGAGGCGAACATTGGATATGTCGGTTTCATTACTTGCGAGTAGCATAGCACCATATATAGTCATAGTCTAGGTTTGGATTCGAACCAGCTACGGGACCGCATCTTTCTTTTTCTAAAACTTGCAGCGTCTCTTCTTTGGTACACTAGCATTACATGTCGCCTTCCCAAGTCTTTGATTTTCTTTCCTTTTTTGCGAGAAGGAAGGAGGACAAAATTGAGAGTTCACAGGACTCGAACCCAAGACTTCTCGGTTGAAAACCAGCGGTGCTAGTCACTTATGTGGCGAGCGTTCCTGTGAGGAGGGCGGCGGAGCGAACACATTTTCCTCGTGATTTTCTTCCTATATATAAAAAGTATGCTTCTTGGTGTCCGCTTAGTCAACAAGCGATTGTGCCAACCTTGACCATTGGATTGACATTCAACGTCTGTCGCGTTTCTTGATCTCTTCTTCCTCGAGCCGCCAAAAGCCAAACCAGCGTATGAGTGGGACCGCTGCTCCGCCTCCGGCGGTGGCTGTGATCTTCCAGCTCTGTTAGTTTCCGTCGAGGCCTCACCATCGTCCTCCGCCTTGGTTACGCTCACGCTGGCGCCGCCCTCGGTGTTGTCAACATAGTCAACAACCAGGAGGAATAAGGAGATGATTGTACATGGTGAGGATAGCGGTAAGGACCCAGCATTGTTGCGCAGAAATTTGTTTTTGGGGACGGAGAAGGGTATCAAACTGGGTTGTCTTGGGACCCATGGCCGCCTAGCCTAGGCTTTTATTTCATATGTTTTGCACATGACCAGCCAGTTTGTTTTTTTCCTTTACGAAAATGGCTAGCCAGCTATTTTGTTTTTGCAGAATAACCAACGTAGGCCTGCCTTTTCTATGCCTGTTGGTTGAAATCTTTCAAGGCGAGGAGGATGCATTTGCCCAGAAAATGGGCTATAAGTAATAAGAAATGGGCTATAAGTAATAATAAATGGGCTGTAAAATGAAAAAATACAGCAAATAGGCAATTAGTTCCAAAATATTGTTTTCTTTCAGATTTTGATATTTTAAATTTCATTGTTTTTGTGCGGGTAAAATTTCATTGAATTTGTCGGCGTTACGGGAATGGGGTCCCAGGACTTGCACTGCGGACTGCTTGGCGTGGCTCAAAGGAGGCCGGGGCGGCCACATCTTCATCAACACAAGCTCAAGACCCTCTCGAGGGCCAAGCCTCATGGTTGAGACGACAAGGCTTCCTCAGGCCTGCAGCCTCGTCGAGGCTGGCTCACGAGGCCCGGAGAGTTCAAAGCAGGGTACCTCGCGAGGTGCCGTGGCCTTAAGCCATGGCGACCAAGGGGCGCCCGATCGAGGCGCCAGCCCATGGCGTCCTCCTTCCTCTTTGGTGTAAAGGGGAGCAAGCACGGCGGGGCATCAAGCAAAGGCATCCGTTTGATTACAACAAGACCAAGACCAGCCCAGCGGCTGGAAGGAGTCATCGTGGAGCCCAGCGGCGTCATCACGAGCCTTTGGCGGGCGAGGACCAACTTTGGTCAGGATAAGTGTACCCAGCTGTTCCCCTTCAAAATGGCCAATTGTTGGCGCCTTCCCGCTCAATATTTGGGAAGAGGCCGGGCCTTCGTCTATATATAAGTAGAGCTAGCCACCATAGTAGAGCCTCTCCCCGGGCTGGCATTTTGGAATCGGAGAGAGAGAGATGAGGGCCGATCCTCAAGCTAGGCGACGGGACACCACTTAGCAGTTCATCGCTTCCACCAAACAGGACCCTCATGAGCTGTTCTTCCCTGTCTTATTCTTCATCAGCCCGAGGCAATCCACCACACCACAAACTAGGTAGGGTATTACACCTGGCGGTGGCCCGAACTAGTATAAATCTTGCGCCTCTTGCGTTGTTCTTGCTAGTAGTTTTAGGTCCTGTGATTGGCGAGTGCGAGGCGGTGGAGGAATGGATCTCCTTGCGCGCCCGAGTTGAACCTTAAGTGCCGGAACCGAAGTCCGACATTTGGCGCGCCCGGTAGAAGTGCGCGGAATCTGCCTTCGCCGCCTCGTTCTTCCCGACCACATAACCATGTCGGCTTTCGTCGGGCCGCGGCCATCGGCGCAAAACGCCCTCGCCTCCCATATGCGCCTAAGGCGGCCCCGTCGACAGGCGTCCTCGTCGTTCCCGTCACTACTTTGTCAGCGCCGCCACCGGCCGGCGAAACGGCAACAAAACATCGTCTCGCACCCGTCCATGAGTCGGGACGGCCCTTTCCATGCCGCCGCTCACCCGCTGGTTCTTAATCGCGCTTGCGCCCAGCAGCGCTCACTGAAACCCGAGCTGCACTCATCGCGACCGCAGGCGCTCTGCGCTACCGCCCGTCGGCAGCGTCTATGAAGAATGGCTCGACCGTCGTCGCCGAGCTCGTCCGTCTTTGTGGAGCGACCCGCGCCGTCCGTCTCGCTGCACGCACCCGCCCCGCTGCGAACAGCCGAAGCTCCGGGCGCCTCAGCCGCCTCCTCCTCAAGGTGGTGCCACAGCCCCAAAACGCGGCCTGGCGGAACCCGTTCCGCCGGTAGCGCCCAGCGGCAAGCGAGCTGCCAAAGTTCCTCGCCCGCAGAAGCTGCCCGGCGCTCCCGCTCCAGCCGTCAAGACCTGCGCTTCCCCAACCGCGGCGCGAGGAAGCCCACAAGACCAAGATCTCTGCCGTCCGAGGCCCCAGCGGCCACGAGGGCTGCAGCGCCTTCACCACCGGCTGCGCGCGTCGCGTAGCCTGCCAAGTTAAGCCGGACCTGCCCCACTTCTGACGGCACGGCTGACCCTACGGAGTTCCTCCAGCTCTGAGCTGGGCATCGAGCTGCCAGCAGGGGATGAAAAGGTCATGGCGAACTGGTTTCCCATGGCGCTCAAGGAGCCGAACCCTTTTGGCTCCTGAATCAGCCCCGAGCACGATCTCTTCTGGGCGAGATGCGCACCGCTTCATCGCCAACTTCAAGGTACTCGCGACGGCCACCGCCGTGGCGACATGCGCCGGATCAAGCAGCAGCGAAACCCTGCAAAAGTACATCCAGTAGCTTCAACAACAGCGCCACAAGATCCCGGAGTAGCGGAGGAGGCCATCATCTCTGCCTTCTCCGGTGGCGTCTTGACGTCAAGATGAAGGAGGTGGCGATGCATGAAGATCTGTGCCACCACTGGAGCTGTTCAACTTAGCAAGCAAGTGCGCCCGGGCTGAGGAGGCGTCTCCCTCCTCGAGCTGCACCGTGGGATCCGGAGAAGAAGTCCAAGGCCAGGGCGTGAAGCGCCAAAGGGGCTGCCGTGCTTTCATGGCGAACCAGGACACCTGCGGCAGAAGATCAGCTGGAGTCCTCCAAGGGCAGCCCGATGCTGCGTGTACCACGACCTCCACACCCACAACACCAATGAATGTCAAGAGCTCCAGGCCGTGCGTGAAGGAAGGTCGGCGGACACCCGGCGCAGCGACCGGACTACGGCCAGAGGAGGAAGGAATGGGGCCGCTGGGAAGACCGCGGCCAGCGCCAAAGGGTAAGCGCGACCAACCTCGCGAGGACGCTGGCAAGACCCACCTCGCGAGGGGTGGATGGAGGATCAGCCTCGTGAGGATCACCCGCAAGAGGCGCAGAGCCCTCCCTCGCTGCCGCCGCCACCAAGGAGGTGAAGACCGTCATCGGGGCCGAGGGCTGGGGGCTTCCGAGGAAGCGTGCGATTGCACTGCATCTGCTGCGGAGCTCAAGCCCGACCTCTCACCGCATCTTCAAGCGATTCGCCCGTGAAGTGAATGCAGTCCTCCCTAAGCTCGAGTCCAGCGCCCTCTCGGTGGTCGGCGTGCGCCATCACGTTCAGCTCGGAGGATCAGCTCAAGTGCGCAGCCACAGGCTGGAGTTCTTCGATGCTTTGCTCCCAATCATCGGCAATGTGCTAGTCACCAAGACCCTCATCAGCGGCGGAAGCGGGGCTCAACGTCCTGTCCGTGGAGACATTCAACAATCTTCAAGTGCCTTCGATCGGCTTCCACCACCAAGCCCTTCTCGGAGTCTGAAGCAGCTCCACGGTCGGTCGGGCAGGTCCATCTTCTGTCACCTTGGGGCCCGTGACAACTACCACGAGCTCATCGACTTTGGCGTCGCTCACATTACTTTGCCGTACAGCGCCATCCTCGGGTACCAGCGTTGGCCAAATTCATGGCCGTAACCCACCATGGCTACAACATCCTCAAGATGCCGAGCGGCGGAGTCATCACGGTGCCACATGTGAAGAGAGATGCGATGTGCTCCACAGGCGAGCTTTTTGAGCCGCATGTTGGAAGACCAGGACCCGTGGCCGCGGATGCCTCGGCGAGCACCAAGAAGAAGAAGACATCGACCAGCCCGGCTCTTCAAGAGACAGGCCCCTCGAAGCCCTGCCGGGCGGAGGAACCTCCTTCCATCGCGCAAGGCGCCCGGCGCCCTCCTCGGGCAGGGCTGGGGCTCTCTCCTGGAGGGCGCCGACCTCGCCAAGGTCTCGAGGGGCGCTTGGGCACCACGTGGGCGTGTTTGAGCACGTTTCCCACAAGCAGAGCAAGACCAGGAGGACAGGACCCTCAAGAGTTCATCAGCAAGGCCATTCGGAATTCTGAGGAGTCAAGGGTCATGAGGGCAGCCGCCGCCTACCGCTGTGGCCCCCCCATCCGGCGAGGATGGTGGGATCTTGCGTCTGCATCGACATACCAGGGCTCAGCAGAGCCGCATCTCAAGCGCCTCTGCCCTCATGAGTGGGACATTGAGGTCCGCCCACAGCTACGTCGCATGCCTTGGCCTGCCATGGCGGCTGCTTTGCGCTGGCGTCTCATGAGGGACCATCACAGGCTCAAGAGGTCGAACACGCCCGCAACCACAGCGGAGATGGAGATGGCCCATGAGGAGCCCGGCGCCTCAAGACCTCTAGAGGCCCCGGGCACAGGGGGCTCGTGAGGATCGCTCCCATGACCCACAGAGTCTGCTACATCAAAACCCTTCATCCCCAACATCACCAGTGACATCTTTAAGTTTTATTTCCATTTGGAGGCGCCTTGAGGGCGCATTATTCCCAGGCTCGTGAGTCCGTCCTGCGGCATGTATCCCTTTTATTTCATGTCTTTAGCTTATCTGTTGGGCGCCCCTCGGCTGCATCATCCCAAGCCGCTTAGGCGAGTCCAGTGACATGTATCCTCATCGTTTTCCTTGGGATTATGCTCTCGTTCCACCATGCTTGTTATTTGGTGCCTTCTCACGGGTGGCGAAATCTTGCTTGCGTTAAAGGGGGGATGCACTGAGCATCACGACTCGAGGGCTCCTACGGCTCTCGGCCCTCACCCTCTGGTCTTGTCCATGGCATCGGCGACCTGGCTTGCCCGGTGACGGCTGAGACCAGCCCGAAGCGGGACCGAGGATGTAGAGTTTAGTCATCAATCCAACTGCACGTTAAAGGGGGGTGCACGAGCATCGCGACTCAGGGCTCCTACCGGTTCTCGGCCCTCACCCTCGGTCTTATCCATGGCATGCGACCTGGCTTACCCGGTGGCTGAGACCAGCCGAGCAGGACCCAAGGCGTGAAACACCGGCATCGGCCAAATTTGCAGGAACACACTCGAGAATAAGGCCCGAGACAGGCGCAACCCGCCTTGCGGTAGGGCCTCGTGAGTCCAGTTGGCTCACGGGTGCCCAGACACACCTCGCGAGGCCCCTCGTGCCTCTCCAAAGCAACTAGCGGCAGGGACTAACAATACGCATACGGCCGAGCTCTTGAGTCCTTTGTGGTGAACCTGCGAGGTCTCCCAAAGAGCCACGAAAGCGACCTGTCTCTGAATCTCTCATCCCGGCCCAAGGCCACGGACACTGGCGCCCGCGCCCGGGCATCGTCCTAACCCTCGAGATAAGTCACCCTCCGGACACACTAGTCATCGTAACACCATCCCACACTCCAATGCAACTCCGTGTTATAGCGTCGCTCCCCTTTCTCACGGATGATGGCTGCTTGGCGCCAAGGGGACCACACGAGCATCACGACTCGGGAGGCTCTTACGGACCTCGGGCCGCTCACCTCCTGGCCTTGACCCACGGCATGGCGACACGGCATAGCGGTGACGGCTGGCCGCCTTGGGAGGCCTGGGACACTGTCGGCTTGAGCATCAAGCCCTCACGAGGTCGAAAGGAAGAAAGCTGCGCTAAAGCAGAATGAGCATCCGCATTGCCTCACAATAAAGGGTTATATTGACAAAGCTGAAAGTGCGTTATATCGACTAGAGGGGGTGAATAGGCGATTTTTAGAGAATTTACAAATTCTTCTTGAGAATTTCTTTGGTGAAATTCATTAGCGAAGAAATACATGCGATGGAATAAGTACTCGAAGTAAGCATAGCGATTCTTGGCATAGTCATCATGATGAGATGAAGACAATCACACGAGTACAAAAAGCGTAATCACAGGATAACACAAGATGAAGACAAGCGGTGAAGAAATTGGGCGAGGGAAATTGAGAAAGTCTTGATCAAAGTCTTCAAACAGATATGACAAACACTCAACACGATGTGAGGAAATGAAAAGGTTGAGAAATAGAACGAGGTAGGTTGGTGAAGACAATGATTTGGTAGACCGGTTCAACTGCTGTCTCGGTTGTATGTACGGTTGGGCGGTGAGTATTTAAACTTCGAGGACACGATCCGGACACCCGATCCTTGAGCACGCAGCTCGGGACACCAAGTCCTCACCGTATTCTCCTTGAACTAAGGTCCACAGACCTCGTCCAATCACTCGTGGTAAGTCTTGAGCGACTTCCAAACCTTCACATACTTGGTCACTCGGCGATCCACAATTCCTCTTGGATGCTCTAGACCGTGGCGCCTAACCGTCTGGAAAAGCACAGTCTTCAAAGGTAAAAAGCGTCGGATCCATGCGGGATCAATTTCTTGATGATGCTCAATCACTTTGGGTTTTATTGGGGTTTGGTTTTGGGTTTTCCTCACTTTGGGTTTTCCTCACTTGATGATTTTCGCTCAAAGTCCTCGGAGGATGGGTTGCTCTCAAATGACAAGTGTCAAGTTCTCTCGGACAGCCAACCAACTAGTGGTTGTGAGGCGACTATTTATAGCCTAAGGGCAGCCCGACATGATAAGACATAAATGCCCTTCAATGATATGACCGTTAGGTGGAGATATTTTGGGACAGGTGGCGCTGCGCAGTAACAGCAGTCGAAATTGGAATATCAAATTCCTCGGGGCTATCATGTTCCTCATTGTGTAGGCAATTACATGGCGAATTCCTAACTCCTCGGTCGAACAAATTCCTCGGATGACCGGAAGAGCCGTCTCATCCTTTGAAAAGTGAATGAAGCTGTATGAGATTTCAAAGGCTTCACTCGAAGGAATTGGTAGGTGTAGGATTTTGAGTTGAGCATCAAATGGAAATTTTCCTTAGTATTTCCTCGACCCCCTTTAACGATGCGGTGTTTCCTATGACTCAAGAAAGAAAATGAAACTACGAAAACAAAGTCTTCACTTCATGTTCCTCAGCGAATACCAAGTCTTGAGGATCACCAATTTCTTCACTTTCAAAGTCTTGAAAGTCTTGAATATCAAAGTCTTGAGTTGAAGAACTTCATTTTAGAATTCGACTTTCTGTAAATATCAAACTCCTCATAGACTTATAGACCTGTGTACACTCACAAGCGCATTAGTTACTTAACCTATAAGTCTTCAATACACCAAAATCACTAAGGGGCACTAGATGCACTTACAATCTCCCCTTTTGGTGATTGATGACAATATAGGTTAAGTTTTCAACGAGGATAAACATATGAAGTGTAAATACTGATAATGAGGATTTTGATTGCAAGATATAGAAGAACTCCCCTGAAGATGTGCATAGTGAGAATTTGCTTTTGAGGCAATGCACATTTGAAGAATTGAATCATGGAGATCTCCCCTATATCTTGTAATTCATACGCATTTGACATATAATATGAGGAATTTGAAATGCATGATGAAATATGGTGCTTGATGGTATTGAGCATGCAAATAATGCATAAAAGAGTATCGAGCCCAATGCGTATGAGGAATTTGAAACTTTTCATGAGTATCAGATCCCAAATCGATTTGAAGATTTTCACGAGCTCATGAGGATCGAGAGCATAACAAAGATCAAAACTCTGTAGTGAGCATAGAGCAAAAACATAATGCATCAAAAGTATCAAAGCACCACGGGTTTAAGATTACAACTCGATCCAATAAAAGGTTTCAGAAGAGCGAGAGTTGTAACTTAATAAAATACTGTATATAGATAAAAGCAGAGACCGCTTGAAGACTAACTCAAATTTCTCCCCTTTGTCATCGAATGACCAAAAGGATCGGCGAGGACTAACGCTCTTGAAGAATTTCAAGTTGAAGGCGGGCGCTTGACATTATCGGGGTTGTTCGTTGAAGTAGGACCCAGCGATGTCTTCCAAATCTTCATTTTCATCGATGTCGCGAGATGAAGAATAGGAGCTAGCCACTAAGGAAGGAACTTTGACCTTCTTGAATTTCTTGGAGGAGGTGCAGACCAGTCAAATTCTTCCTTGAGTCCCATTGATTGCAGTTCTTCTTCATTATAGACATGTGAAAGAACAGCCAGATTAACTTGAAGGTTTCATGAAGATAGTAGTGGTTTTCTTCCTTTGCATTGTGTGTTGAGGTCAAATTGTAAAGAAGAGTACCAAGCGGCGTTTGACCCACTTATGATTGCGATCAACCTTCGATGAAGGCGAGGAGTAACTCACGATCGATCATCACCACAGGTGCGATAGCTTGAGGACTTTGCTGGCGAGGGTATTTCTTTGCGAGTCATGTGTGCGAGTCATCATTGGTGGAGTAGGATCTTTGCTTTGAAACTGTCCATCAATGGGCGAGTGCCTTCATCTATCTGTGATAGCCTTTCCCTTTTCATCGGTGAGGCAATTGGCGTTTGAGGACTTCAATCGAGGCGAGTAGCTGCGGTGGTTCAAAGTATCGCCTTGTAATTGGTGAAGATCTTGACTGATGAATCTCATAATCCAAGGTGCATAAGGCTTCAGCTCAAAAGGTGACATGGCAATGTTAGCGAGTCCTCATGAAGAAATCATGGAAATTGGCAGGAGCAGCATGGATGATGTTGAAAAGCATATTCTTCATGATGCCAGCGACCTCTTCATCATTAGAGTCGTGGCCCTTGATAGGACTCATAGTCTTCGTCAAAATTCGATAGGCGGTCCGAGGCACATATAATAATTCCTTGGCGAGAATTTGGTTCTTAGTGCATGCCTTGGCTTCAAAGGCTTCAGCACTTGCATATAGTGATTTGAAAGTTCCTTTTCTTCATAGATCGGCGTGCACCATCAATCGGAGGGTGAGTGGGAGACGCGAAGCAATTCACTTCTTTGGGCCTTGTAGTGAGTGTTTTCGGTCATCAATCTAAGACCCATGAATGTACATCTTGACGTCTCCGGTGATGTGAAGGGTTGCATAGAACTGAAGAATTAGCTCTTCGTTCCAATCACAAATATCGGTCAGAAGTTTAGGAGACTGCGTCGTGAAGAACACTTAGGGCGGGCTCAAAGCACTGGCGGCGACTCCATATCCACATGAGGAATATGAGCATGATCGAAGATTTTGTCCTTGTTGAAAAGCAGCGAGGAATAGAAGTTTGCTTGGTGGCAGTCGAGGCGCCTCTTCCTAATCTGAGCGAGAATCATAAGGATTATATTCGATGAAGAACACATGCTCGGCAAAAAATCTTCAGCCTTGAACTTTTGTTTGGTTGAGCGGATTCTTTTGCTTTGGCGGAGGGTGTCGATGAGTTGCATCACCACCTCGGAATCGTAAGTTCAGGTTCTTGACTGAGAATTTCTTGTTCCTCAACGGTGCGATCGAGGATTATCGGCCAGCAGCAGTTTCATCGAGCACTAGTGGCTGGAATTTCTTCATGCTGAGAACCCGTGGGTTGATTTTCTTGAGTCTATTTGGACCCGATGCATGCGGGGGTGAGGAACTTGTTGAGCGGGGTGAAGAGAGGAGTATTGGGATCTGACTTTCCCAAAGTCATCATTGATCTTTGAGTGGTACATCCAATATCCACATCTTCATTTTCAATTTCCTCAATACCAGCTTGAGGAATTTCATGATCGATGAGGAATGGCGGGGTTGAAGGATTGCTTCCACTTCAATTTCTTCATCAATTTTCTCTGACGAAGCGGGGAGATTGATGTTCTTCATCAGATCCGGTTGGGATTTCATATTCTTCTCCAAAAGAACTACTTCCTTTGATGGTATGGAGGAAATTGGAATAGCATCAATTGGGTTTTCAACGGGCTGGTCATTGGCTTCATTTTCTTGTGAGTCGAAGAATCAGCATGGTGATGCTTTCCTTTTCTTCACAGCAGCTTTCGTTCCGCCTTGGTTTCTTCACATCGAAGCAGATGGAAGAATTGGAGTTGGAGTTAGCGCGGGGAGGGTGAGGAATTTGGTGCAGTTTCTTGAGAACAGCCGTCAGTTCCCTGTCTTGAGCAATTTCTTGAGGCGCCACTAGATCACAGTTGCCACGACTTGAAACATTTCTTGGCTGGAATTTCTTCATCAGCCACGGAATCAGCATTTTCTTGATGGGCTGAGCGATGCTTCCAGCTGAGGATTTTCACGTTGCGCAGGTGCAGCAACACTTGTGATTTTCTTCGTCGGATCGTGAATCTGGTCTTGACTACCTTGCCAATCAGCATAGTATGTGTGAAGTTCTTCTGAGGTTCTGAATTTCGAGTTTGGATTTGAAGGAGTTCCTCGGTGTCATCTTGACAACATTTTCTTGAGAACCTCTCCTTCTGTATTGAGCCTTCTTGATTTCCCTCGCCTTCTCAAACTTCCATTTTCTTCAGCGATGAAGTGAGCGCATGACTTTGACCAGGTGTCAAAGGAAGATCGAGCAGAGGGTATTGGGATCATTGTGCGAGTCAATGAAATCGAGGACTTTCTTGGATCCATGCGATGTACAGATGTACCTTTGGCTCTAAGCCCTAACTTGGCGGTCTCGATGATTTCTTCAAGTTCTTCATCGGATGCCTCATCATCGAGATGTACGTGGACTACAAGCTGTTTCTTCCTTGGGCTGGGCGAGGACCACGTCATTGTTGCTTTTGTCTTGCTGATCGGGCGGATGAAGAATGAGGGCAGGTGAGGAACTTGCGAGAGATGCAGAGGCAATTGAAACCAGCAGTCCTTTGACATGTAGCTAGGTGCACGAGGCGAAGGTTTGGGCGGAGGCAGTTGAGGACTTTGATGGAGCGATGGCGGTGTGAGAATTTGCTGCTTGAGAATTTGCACGGAAGAACTCTTGATGAACTTGGCCGTGAGGCGCAGATGATGAAACACTTGGCTATAGCAGACTTCTTTTGCATTGATTTCCTCGGTTTGACCGAGACCTCGATGCGCTGACGTGGCAGAATCCTCATTGAATTTCTTCACGCTTCCTTTGCTTGCTTAGCCAACTTTGCTTGGCGTTTAGCCCATTCATCGGGAAAGTCCTCACCGCGTTTGGCTAGTGGGATCAGCTATTTGGCCGGTGCCAAAGGGCTCTTGGGCATGGAGGATTTAGCGAATTTCTTCATGTACTTAGGTGTTACATATCGGTATTCCTTCCATTCCGTGCCCATCTCCGTTCAATCTTCGAATCGCACCTTGCGTTGATTTTTACTTTCCTCATCGGTGTGCGATGAGTGACATATATTTCCTCGGGGATTTGAATCTGTCATGACCTCGGTTTCTTTCCTCCCTTCTGCGGCTTCTTACCATCGCCATTTTCTTGATTGAGAAATTGAACAATTGAGTTCTCTGAAGAAGTGTGCAGTTTTTCTTGAGAGCGCTGCAAATGAGTTAAGTTGATGAGAACCTAGGGATTCAGCGGACATTTGTACTGTGAACAGAGTATAGGTGCGAGGAATTTGAAGAGGTCATATCGTTCTCGGAAGGTTTTCAAAAGAACAAGTTTGAGGATTTTGACCAGATGAGCCTTGAAGAATTTCAATAAGCGTTCTTTGTCTTAGGTTCGAGTTGTATAGATCGAAGATCCACACAATTGAGGAATCTTGAAGAAAATCATTGCTTAGAGAAATGAGTCAAGAGATTTGAGGTGTTCATATGTATGAAGATTTGGAGAATAAACACCTTTGAAGAATTTGAAGAAAATTTGAGAATCAAATCGAGTAGTAAAAGTAACTTTTAATTTACGAAGTGAAGAACACGACGGCTGAGATGATCAGTTTAGAAGTTAAATCGTTCAGATCTTCTCGCCCTAACTTGGCGGAGAAATCAGCTATGGCGACGGCGGAGTGAAGATATTCCACGGTCGGTGCAATGCGTCGGCGAAGAGGTCAGAAGCGGTGAAGCTTTTCCTCACCGCTGACGATGGAGTAGCGGCGGCGCTAGGGTTTTGAGGAGCTCGGCGGGAGAGAGGTCGGCGAGTAAAAAGAGTGAGGAAGGGAGAGGTATTTATAGCCACGGTGAAAGCGGATCGTCAGAAGATTTAGGACGAGCGTGCCTGACCGCTTCCTTCTCCGACATGTGTCACCCACGTCTTGTGTAGTGGAGATCGTGTCTGATCGTGGGTGAATATAATAATGCATCGTGGGATGCGGAGCAGTTTAATGATGGCGAAAGTTTGGATAAGTTTCGTTTTAAAGTTCCGTTGCAATTTCTTCAGGTATCAAGGACACGGTGAAGAATTTGAGCGAGTTTCAAAGTAAACGCACATGAAGAATTTGTGAATGGATTGGGTTGAGTATAGCATAGAGGGAAGGTCGATCACATTCACTTAGCGAGCGACTTGAAGAAATAGCCATAAGTGAATCTTGTAGAGGACATAAATCCATATATATATAGCCAATGAAGAAAGGCAGCGAAGCAGTGAAGATTTTGCAAAGTTGAAGAATTTGAAAAAGAATTTGGCGAAGAATTTCAAAAGCGAGAAAAACTCAAATTGAAGATTTTCAACTTTGGTGGTGGCGTGACCCACCGTATAAGAATGATGATTTCAGACACAGCGTACAATTGTCGTAGGGTTACGAGAATCAAATTCTTCATTAATTTCTTCACATTTAGAGTGTTATTCTTCATTGATTGAAGAAAAGCGTTTCTTCATGTGTTGCACATCTAAGTCATCAATTTTGCATAAGTGTTAGGATGTGTGTCCTTTTCAAGAACGTTCGAAGATTCTAAGATATTTAGCTCACACATAACTTGCTAAATCTCTTCTCATCCAAGGGCTTAGTGAAGATATCAGCTAGCTGTTCTTGATCTTCACGTGCTTTCGATGGAGATGTAAGCCCTTCAACACATGATCACGAAGAAAATGATGGCGAATTTGAATGTGCTTTGTCTTGAGTGCTGAAGCTGGGTTGTGAGCAATCTTGATGGCACTCTCATTGTCACGATGAGAGGCACATTCTTCACGTTGATGCCGTAGTCCTTGAGGTTTGCTTCATCCATAGTAATTGAGCACAACACGAGCCAGCAGCAATGTATTCAGCTTGCGATGGACGGTGATCGCGATTTTGTTTCTTGAGGACCAACGGACCAAAGATCGTCAGAAATGACAAGTACCGGATGTTGACTTGCGGTCCACGATCACCTGGCATAGTCAGTCGAGAATATCAATGAGATCAAAAGTAGAGCCCTTGGGGTACCATAATCCTAGTGTTGGTGTGTGAGCTAGATATCGAAGAATATGCTTCACTGACCTTATGGTGTGATTCGCCGGTGTAGCTTGAAATCGGGCACATGCAAACACTAAGCATTATATCTGGCCTAGATGCACATAAGTACAATAAAGAACCAATCATGGGCGGTATACCTTGTGATCGAAGTCAATACCATTTTCATCGATTGCATAGATGGCCATTTGTGGGCATAGGAATTTTGACACCTTTGCAATCTTGCATGCGAATTTCTTGAGGACATCTTTGAGGTATTTCTCTGAGATATGAATATGCCATTGTGTTGTTGGCAATTTGAAGACCTAAGAAGAATTTCAACTCTCCCATCATAGACATTTGATATTCTTCACTCATCATATAAGCAAATTCATCACTATAACGTTGGTCGATGCAGACCAAAGATAATATCATCAACATATATTTGGCACACAAACAGTTCACCATCATAAGATTTAGTAAAGAGAGTAGAATCAGTGAACGGGTGTGAAGCCATTCTTCACGAAGAATTCCTTCAATGTATCATACCACATTGAGGGCTTGCTTGAGGCCATAGAGGGCCTTATTTAGTCTGAAGACTTTGTCGAGGATTCTTTGGATCTTCAAAACACAGGGGTTGAGCAACATATACTTCTTCCTCAAGCTTACCATTGAGGAATGCACTTTTCACATCCATTTGATATAAAGTGATATTGTGATGGTTAGCATAAGCGAGTAATATGCGAATAGACTCAAGTCTAGCGACAGTGCAAAGTTTCATCGAAATCAATTCCTTCAACCTGCGTGTAGCCTTGAGCTACTAGTCGTGCCTTATTCCTCACCACAAGACCATTTTCATCTTGCTTGTTGCGGTAGATCCACTTTGTGCCAATGATATTATGCTTGCGAGGATCGGACGTTTGACCAGTTCCAGGCGTTGTTGAGCTCGGCGATGTAATTCTTCTTGCATGGCCTGAATCCTCTCGGCTCGAAATGCTTCATCTACCTTAGTGGGCTCTGTGATAGAGACAAAAGCATAGTGCCCACAAAGTTAGATAAATGTGAAGCTTTGGCAGTGAGAGGACTGGCGCTTCAATGTCATCGATGATCTTGTCAACTTGCACTTCTTTTGCCAGCGAGGATGAGCTGGTTGTCTTGAGAATTTGATCATTTTCCTCGGCACCATTTTCTTGACATTATCTTGGTGCATCACTCGGCGTTCTTAGCGTCTGGGAATGAATTCTTCAGTTTCTTGATGGGAATGACATCCTCGGTTGCCTTGAACTGATAGAATCCTCGGTGCTGGTTAAATCTAACACGAAGGTAGGTGCTCTCTTTGCGAGCCATTAGTTTCATCGAACCGCACATCTCTGATGTCAACAATCTTGTGAAGAGTGATGTTGAAGACTACTGTAGGTGTCGAGTCCTTTCCGTAACCAAGCATAAAACCTTCATGTGCTTTGGTGCAAATTTAGAGGTGTGGTGAGGATCTCTAATCCAGCATTTAGCACGAAGACTTTGAAATAACTTACATTGGGTTTCTTGTCGGTGAGGAGTTCATAGGCAGTCTTTTGAAGAATTTGTGAAGATATACTCTGTTGATGATGTGGCGCGGTGTCAATTGCTTCAATCCGAAGCGACTAGGCGTTTTGTATTCATCAAGCATAGTCGAGCCATCTCAACGAGTTACATTCTTGCGCTCCACGGCGCCATTTCTTTGAGGAGTATAGGGGCAGATAACTCATGAGTAATACCAAGTTCATCAAGATAGTCATCAAGACCGAATTCTTGAACTCAGTTCCATTGTCACTCTGATGTGCTTGATCTTCACACCAAAGTTGGTTGAAGCCCTCGAGGAAAATCGTTTGAAGATTTCCTGCACTTGATTTTTATAGTAACAATGTGTACCCAAGTGTAGGAGAGTAATCATCAACAATAACAAAGCCATATAGTGATGCTTCATTAGTGACAATTTGAGTAATGATTGGGACCAAAGAGGTCCATGTGAAGCAATTGAAGGGCGAGTAGTGGTCATGATAGTCTTATTTGGATGCTTGGCCTTGGTCATTTTCGACTTCACGGGCTCCACATAAGTGATCCTTGAGGAATTTGACATTCTCAATGCCAATGACATGCTTCTTCTTCTGGCGTGTGCAAATTCCTCATGCTGCGTGACCAAGTCGTCGATGCCATAGCCCCTATACGAAGCTTTTGCAAGTAGACACACGGCTGGTTGTGGTCTGTGGAAAAATCAACAATATACAAGTCTCCTCTCCTAAAGCCTTGAAGACTTTGGAATTGTCGACTTCCATAATCACAACACAGCGATACTTGCCAAAGATAACAACCATATCAAGATCACAAAGCATTGAGGCCGACATGAGGTTATATCCTAAAGACTCAACAAGCATGACTTTGTCCATGTGCATGTCCTTAGAGATAACAACCTTACAAGTCCCAATACGACTTTTGCCTTTGTCGGCAAAGATGATATGCTTGAGATGTGGCGGTGATAAGGAGCATCCATCAATAGATTCTTGTCACCAGTCATGTGATTTGTACATCCACTATCGAGAACCCACTCGGTGGCTTTGGGTTGATCATCCTGCGGATGAATTAGTACAACTTACGATCTCATATACTTCATCGGTGAAGAATATGATATCAAGTTCATCGGATGAATTTCATCGATCGGTATTTAGATAAGCGGTATGAGGGCGTGTGAAATGAAAGTTCATTTCATCATGATTAGCTGCGTCCTTTCGGGCATTTTATGGGCCCCCGACAAATTCTTGAGGCGTTTAAGACACGTGCGGAGACCTGACCCTGCAGAAGAGATTAGTTCTTTTCTTCACCACCCACATCGAAGGGTGGCAAGAGTTCATCATGCGAGCACCATATGAGAATGGTGGCATAGAAGCCAAACCATTTCGTTTCACATAGAGGGTTAGGGTAAGCATATGAATAAGCGAGAGAAATTCTTGAGGACTTATGAACATATTGGTTTGAAGAATAATGCATATTCATAGCCCTTAGCTCTACCTGCGAAGCGAGTTATTATACGATGATAATCATATGAGGACTTTGATCCTTTTGAGAATTTGATCCACGTGAGAATTTGGTCCGTATGAGGACTTGGATCCATATGAAGAATTTTGTCCATATGAAGAATTTGATCTGGGGTTCCTTTTCTTCACTGGTGGTGTCATGAGGACATTCACTAAAGACTTTCAAGGCACTTCTTGGGAACCAGATTTTCTTCATAGGGGGACCGTTCTGCGATTAGTGCCAACATATCTAGCAAATACTTCACCATTCTGATTTTTGAACAGTTTATAGTTTGAGTCAAATGACTCATCATCGAGAATGGAAATTCACATGTAAAGCCAGATAAGGTAGATGGATCAGCTGGAGGTCCCTTTGCAGCAACCCATGAGGTTTTGGGATCTTGCTCGGGCTTCGATGCGTTCCATCGACATTGAGTTTCCTCTCAAAGGCAATACCCTCTTTCCTAGGGTTCTGTTGAGGATCTGCTTTTAAGCACATCACAAAAGTCGATGCCCTTTGAGGCTTTTGTACATGCTGTCATGTACAATTCCTTCAATCTGCATCGTCGATGATACTAGCAATGTCCTCGGATGAGAATTAGTGATAGCAGGAAGGTGAAGAATTTATAACATTGAAGCATTTGAACATTCGGTGAAGAATTAGCGATTCACGTTCAATGCACTTTAAGCATGGAGGAACAAATTCTTCTTGAGAAGCGCTGATTTGTTGAGCAAGTAATGAATCGCGCTCCTTAGAAGATCTTCATAACTTCGCTCTTAGCTTCTCAAGATCTTGCTTTCTTTGAAGAAATTCATAGAAAGTTTCTCATGATCAGATAAGAGAGTGTTATGATGACCTTGAAAGCTGTCAAGCCTAGGCGAACTTTCGAAGATTTTCGATTAGGGCTTGAGTGCGATCCATTTCTTCACCTAACATATCATCACTCTTATCTAGCATGTTTTGAACCTTTTCAAAAGCCCTTTGTTGTTTATAGCAATCTTAGCAAGTTTAGAGTAGCTGGGCTTAAGATCCTCATCGATTCATTTTCACTAGATTGGAGGAGGTGAAATTGAGTACCTTAGCACCTTTGCCATGAAGCAATAGGTGGGGCGTAGTCATCATTTTCCTCATCGGGTTTGTCGGTGGAGTCGGTTTCTTGATGTTGAAGATGGACTTGCTAACATAAGCGATAGCAAGAGCGGACTAGCCACAGATTGGATTCTTGAGACTCCTCCTCTTCCTCATTTTCCTCAGATTCAACTTGAGTCCATTTCCTTGCCAATGAATGCAGAGCCTTTTGGGCTGCTCTTCTTGTGAGAAGAAGGCTTTGAGGATTTTGATGATGAAGATTTGGATGATTTCTTCTTCTTCTTCAGTCATCGAACTGTAATCCTTGTGTTTCTTCTTTCTTAATTCCTTTTCCCTTGAGGACAATCTTGGATATAGTGACCAGGTTTCTTGCATTTGTGGCAAAGTCTTCTCTTATAGTCACTAGATGAGGAATCACTTTGCTTCTTGAGGATTTTCCAGCGACCACGCTTGTGAATTTCTGGAATTTCTTCACGACGATGCTAGCTCTGGCCAAATTCTTGGGATCTCCAAGGCTACTACGAGTCTTCACTCTCGATTCAGATTCAGCCTTGGCCTTGAGGCGCGTGTTTTCCATAGCGAGAACCATAGAGATCTCTCTTTTGAGCAAGCTGGAACTTCGTGAGTATTTAGCCTTTCGAGGATATCGGCGGGATCAAGAGACTTGTAGTCAGCTCGTTCTTGTATCATCGGTGCGAGTGTCAAATGAGAATCAAGCGATCTTAGCAATTTCTTCACCACCTCATGGTCGGTGATGTCGGTAGCACCAGTGCTTGAAGCTCATTTGAGATGTCGGTGAAGCGATCGAAGGTTTGTTGAACATTTTAGTTGTCGAGTCTTTTGAAGCGGTTGAAGAGATTCGAAGAACATCAACTCGAGAGTCACGCTGAGTTGAAACACCTTCATTACTTTGGACCTTTGTCCCGGATGAGTTTAGCGATTCCAAGCACTCACTCTTCCATATTGACCTTTGCTCGGATGGCCACATATGATATTCTTGGCTTGAGAATCGAGTTGCTTGAATCTCTTCACATCAGCATCATTCGAGAGAGGTGTGGTGAGGAAACACCTTTTGTCACAACATACGAGAGATCGTTGTCAATTGCTTCAAGATGCATTACGCATTTTGTTCTTCGATGAGGGTAGTCCGTCCCATCGAAGGTAGGACACCTCTGAGACCTTGATCATACTGCGGTCGACATAACTAAAACTCCGGTGGTTAAACCAAAATCACACGGAACAAGGGTACCTTGCTCGATACCAATTGAAAGTCGTTATATCGACTAGAGGGGGTGAATAAGCGATTTTGAAATTTTACAAATTCTTCAGCGAGGAATTTGCTGGTGAGAAATTCCTTAGCGAAAATACATGCAGCGAATAAGTACTCGAAGTAAGCATAGCAGATTACTGGCATAGTCATCATGATGAAATGAAGACAATCACAGTACAAAAAGCGTAATCACGAGGATAACACAAGATGAAGACAAACGGTGAAGAAATTGGCGAGGAAATTGAGAAAGTCTTGATCAAAGTCTTCAAACACAGATATGACAAACACTCAACACGATAATGAGGAAATGAAAAGGTTGAGGAAATAGAACCAGTTAGGTTGGTGAAGACAATGATTTGGTAGACCAGTTCAAGCTGCTGTCTCGGTTATGCGATGCAGTTGGGCGGTGAGTATTTAAACTCGAGGACCGCAGTCCGGACACCCGATCATTGAGCACGCAGCTCGGGACACAAAGTCCTCACCGTATTCTCCTTGAACTAAGGTCCCGCAGACCTCGTCCAATCACTCGTGGTAAGTCTTGAGCGACTTCCAAACCTTCACATACTTGGTCACTCGGCGATCCACAATTCCTCTTGGATGCTCTAGACCGTGGCTTCTAACCGTCTGGAAGAAGCACAGTCTTCAAAGGTAAAAGCGTCGGATCCAGCAGGATCAATTTCTTGATGATGCTCAATCACTTTGGGTTTGTTGGGGTTTGGTTTTGGGTTTTCCTCACTTTTGGGTTTTCCTCACTTGATGATTTTCGCTCAAAGTCCTCGGAGGATGGGTTGCTCTCAAATGACAAGTGTCAAGTTCTCTCGGACAGCCAACCAACTAGTGGTTGTGAGGCGACTATTTATAGCCTAAGGAGCAGCCCGACATGATAAGACATAAATGCCCTTCAATGATATGACCGTTAGGTGGAGATATTTTGGGACAGGTGGCGAAGCAGTAACATGATCGGAAATTGGAATATCAAATTCCTCGGGGCTATCATGTTCCTCATTGTGTAAGCAATTCGCCTTTGGCGAATTCCTAACTCCTCGATCGAGAACAAATTCCTCGGTGACCGGAAGAGCTTCGTCTACATCCTGAAGAATAATGAAGCTGTATGAGATTTCAAAGGCTTCACTCGAAGGGATTGGTAGGTGTAGGATTTTGAGTTGAGCATCACATGGAAATTTTCCTTAGTATTTCCTCGACCCCCTTTAACGATGCAGTGTTTCCTATGACTCAAGAAAGAAAAATGAAACTACGAAAACAAAAGTCTTCACGCTTCATGTTCCTCAGCGAATACCAAGTCTTGAGGATCACACCAATTTCTTCACTTTCAAAGTCTTGAGAAAGTCTTGAGAATATCAAAGTCTTGATTGAAGAACTTCATTTTAGAATTGACTTTCTCTGTAAATATCAAACTCCTCATAGACTTATAGACACTGTGTACACTCACAAGCGCATTAGTTACTTAACCTATAAGTCTTCAATACACCAAAATCACTAAGGGGCACTAGATGCACTTACACAAGCGAAGCTACAAATATCTTACAAACCCCATGAGGTACATTCCCTAGCTCCTCACTTGGGAACAAAAGCCTTGAATCCTAAGGAGTCCTATCTCTGAGGGACCACCACAATGACGCCATCATCATCATGATGGGCCACGGTCAGGAACCAACCCCATCCAGATCCCGAAGCGGCGGCGGCTGACAAGCTCGCCCTGCTCGGGGCGGCCTGAGGCTCGAGGGCTCGTGGTTGTCGTAGCTCGTCTCCGGCGTTTCGCGAGGAGCTCGGCCAGATCCTTTGGATCTCCGGCGCCTTAAATGCGCTGAGAAGCTGCCAAGGGGTGGTCGGTCGGCCTCCAGGTCTCACCACAGACGAGGCCCGGCCGCCTCTCACTGGGCAGCACTCAGCCGGCGACCCTCCGTCGAAGAGCTTGAAGGACATCACCGAAGCACCGTCATTACTCCGGGTGGATCGTGAGGCGCCTAAATCCCTGAGACCAGGCGACCTTGTCCCAGCCTCGAGTCATGAAGACCTC
>JAHIAM010013557.1:0-10242 GCA_021605205.1 Aegilops longissima
GGTCATCTTATTTTAAACCCGGCGTGCTCCTCGGTTGGTCCAAACTAAACACCGTTTGGGACCATTCCTTGCAACATGGATTCTCGGTTCCTGCGCTTAGCTTATCCGGTGTGCCCGAGACGAGATATGGCAGCTCCTATCGGGTTTGCGGCACGCGGGTGGTCTTCTGGTCTTGTTTTATTCTTTGTCGAAATGTCTTGTAGTCCGGGATTCGAGATTGATGGGTCTTCCGGTAGAAGAATAATCCTGTTGACCGTGAGAGCTTATAATGGGCTAAGTTGGGACACCCTGCAGGTAATATCTTTGAAACCGTGCCGTTATGAGGCGATGGGAATTTGTTAATGTCGGTTGTAGAAAACCTAAAGTTGACCTCAATAAAATACACCTCAACGCGTGTGTAACGTGATGGTCTCTTCTCGGGGAGTCCGGGAAGTGAACACGATGTTGGAGTTATGTCGGCGTAAGTAGTTCGGATCACTTCTTGATCAATACTAGATTCACGACCGTGCTTTGCTTCTCTTCTCGCTCTCTTTTGCGATGTAGCCACCATATATGCTAGATCTTGCTGCAGCTCAACTTTACTACCATGTCCTCCCTAAAGCTTAAATAGTCTTGATCTCGCGGTGTGAGATTGCTGAGTCCCGTGGCTCGAGATACTTCAAACAGTTGCGAGGTTCGATGAGGCGGTCGAGATGATTCCACCGAGCTCAAGTGGGAGTTCGACGAGGCGTGGTCGTTACTATGTTCGTTTCGAGATGATCGTAGTGGTGCCGTTGGGACGATTGAGGGATCTGTGTTAGCATTGGGGTATCTTCTTTATTTTGGTTCCGTAGTCGGGACCTTGAGTGTACTCTGAATGATGTATGTTTAATTATGTCTTTGTGTGGCGTGGCGATTGTAAGCCAACTATATCTCTTTCCTTATTTATTACATGGGTTGTGTGAAGATTACCTCACTTGCGACATTGCTTTCAATGCGGTTATGCCTCTAAGTCGTGCCTCGACACGTGGGAGATATAGCCGCATCGGTACAAGTTGGTAATCGAGCCTTCCCGACTTAGGAGCCCCTACTAGATTGTTTCTTGGCGTTGTTGAGTCTAGAATGGAAAATGTTTTGAGTCTTAGGATTATATATATCGGAGAGGATTCTTTTACTCCTCGGTCCCTTCATCGCTCTGTGAGGTCTCGGCGTAGAGTTTTGACTCTTCTCTTCTCAAATTTCACTAAAATTTTTTTAGGATCACGTGGGTATCTTGGAATCGTTCGATGGTTTTGTGGCGAGAACATTGTTCTTGGTGCCTCGACATTTAGGGTTGTGGCGTGTCCGGGAGTTGAGCTCAGAGGTGTTGTCGTCACAATTTTATCGTTCGATTCTGGAATACGAGTTTTGCCGACATCGAAATCTCTTTTGTGCGTTGTTGGTGAGATAACCGATAGCCCGATCTTGTGGCGAGTCGGAGTATTGCCATGACTTGCATAACGGATGTTTTTGAAGGTCAGGTACCGATTTCGAGATTTCTTGGTTATGTGTTGTGGATGGATACATTGGATCTAGGTATTGTTAGTTTGGGTGATATATTTTGTGTCCCTGATCCCCAACACGAGTTGCATAACAGAAAGTTTGGGAGTTTATAGGTGGGAATTCTAGTAGCTTACGGATATTCTTTCCGGCGGATGTATGATTTGAGATTGGGGTTCAACGTCTAGTGGTCCGCCCATTCACGGTCGATTCTGATGGTGTGAGGCGTCTTAAAGAATCCTTGGCTATGCTGATTCGGGGCGTCTTGTTAGTCATCGTGACGTCCGCTATCGTCGTGTCGTGTGGGCCCACCACGAACACTTTGGCGAAATCTCTATCATGTGTTTGTTCGGCTCATTCTAGAAGCCAACCTTTTGTTTTCAATTGTGATGTTGATTTGTTTCTAAGTCGATGTTGTTTCCATATTCTTTATCTAAGTGGCTTCTCACCTTAATGGATGTGTGATGTTTAACTTTGGAATTCATTCGTTCATTCTTGTTGAATGTTTATTGTGAAGACTATATGTTGCAATTTCTATCCGTTGATTCTACTTATCATTTTGTCTATCAAAGGACTAACGGATGTCACCCTCTTGAGGATGGCTCCGCCAGCGTCGAATCCGGATCGCAATGATGGGGATCGATCGAATCCTCCACCTCCACCTCCGCCTCCGACACTGCAAGCTATCATGGCAGCCACCAATGCCAATGCTCGAGATGATTTTGCAGCTCTTGCAAGAGCGTGCTCAGGGCAAGGCAATCAAGGCAATCAAGGTCAAGGCAACAATCAGCCACACTTTGCTACTCTCGATCGGTTTCTCGCTAATCAGCGAAGTCTTTCGGTTTACGTGTTGAGGCAGGACGCTGATGATTGGTTAGTGGATATCTGCAAGCACTTTGATGTAGCAATGTCGGACACGAGGACTTTGTCAAGTTTGCATCGTTTCAACTCAAGGATCAAGCTCTTTGAGTGGTTCGCAATACAAAGATTCGGAGGAGGTCGTGCATTACAGGATGAGTTCGCCGTGATTTCGAGCTCATCACATTCGAAGAGTGTTGTTGAGAGCAAGCGTGAGGAGTTCCGCAATCTCAAGCAAGGCACCTTGTCTCTATCAATACAATATCCAGTTCGAGCTTCGCTCGTTTTGCTAAGCAAGATGTACGATGAAAGGAGTATGATCTATCGTTCGAGGGATGCGAGAGAGGATCTGCAATTACCTCTTGTCTGTTTGAGCAGATAAGTATGATGATTTCTACAACATGGCACTCAAGCAAGAAGCGGCACAGCTCAAATCGAGGCTTCTAAGAAGAGAATCGAGGGACTTGATTCAGTCCTCCTCGTCCTCTCAAGTGGCAGAGCGCGAAGTTTTATCTGCCCCTCCTCCGTTCCGTCGGCCTTACCGGAAGAACTCAGGTGGCCGTGGATCTTCCCACCCACACCCAAGCTATCGAACAAGTCTAATTCTCAAGCTCCAAGGTCAAGTGCTCCTTACCACCGTCCGCTTACGGGTCACTTGCAACAAGTGTCGTGAAGGGTCACTATCTGAACAAGTGCTTCAACCGGGCGTCTTCCGCCTCCTCCTCTGTGAAATCTTCCAGCAATGCGGTGGTCAAGCATAATCCCAAGTCTGCAGGGTGAACATGATGAATGCAGCTCAAGCGAGATTCTTGATGTGATCATGGGTAATCTTCGATTAATGATATTCCTGCAAAAGTCTTATTTGATCTTGGTGCATCGCATTGTTTCATGTCTAGATCTTTTGTTGCAAAGCATGATTTCATTTCGAAATGTTGGATAAACCCTTGGAGTTGTTTCTCCGCCTCTTCTATGAGGGCTACCACAAGGATTCGGATGTTTCTATCAAGATGGGTGATTATAGATTTCGGCTAAACCATTTGTTCTTGGTGACTCGGACATTGATCTTATTCTCGGAATGGGTGGCTTTATCGGCAAAGCTCAAGCTTGATTGTGCTGCCGGGAAATCAATTGACTCATTCTTCTAATGATGTGATCATTATGCCTCGTGATGAAACTATTCGGTTGTTTTCTCTCAATGAGAAGGGCGAATTGAATGCCATCTCTCGATTCGGTCGTTTGTGAGTACCAAGATGTCTTTCGGAAGAGCTTGGGTATGCCTCCTCATCGGCCGGTGGAGTTAGTTATCGATCTTGAGCACCCTTGAACCCGTTGCAGCGTCCATACAAGCTTGGACTGATGAGCTGAGGAATTGAAGAAGCAGCTCGATGAACAAGGCGTCAGGTTTGATCGGACCGAGTTCATCTCCTTGGGGTTGTGGTGTTCTTTTTGTCGGAAGAAGGATGGCTCCGACCGACTTTGTGTCGATTACCGTCCATTGAATAGAAGACAATCAAGAACAAGTATCCACTTCCCAACATCAATGAGCTTTCGAGCAACTCAAAGGGTGCTACGGTGTTCTCTAAGCTTGACCTTCGTATGGGGTATCATCAGATTCGCATTACGTGAACAAGATATTCCCAAACGACATTGAACAAGCTTTGGTTCTTATGAATATCTTGTCATGTCTTTCGGCCTCGTCAATGCTCCTCCAACTTTCTCTCGGATGATGAACTTCATATTCAATCCTTACACCAATGAATTCGTCTTGGTCTATCTTGATGATATTTTGGTCTTCTCCAAGAATAAGAAGGATCATCCAAACATTTGCGATTGGTGCTAGACAAGCTCGGAGAGTACCATTCTATGCTAAGTTCTCCAAATGTGAATTCGGCTTGATGAAGTGCTTTATCTTGGTCATATCATCTCGCCAAGGGCATCGCTGTTGATCGAGAAGGTGTCCATATTGTGAATTGGGAACCTCCTCGGAATGTCAAGCACTCCTGACTTTCTTGGTCTTCAAGCTATTGCGAAGATTGTTGAGAACTTCTCCAAGATTGCAAAGCCTCTTTCCAACCTCCTCGAAGCGGTGAAGTATATCGGTCTCCGAGTGTGGCGTTGCTTTCAATACCCTCAAAGAAACTCGTCCGGCTTTGTTCGACTCCTCTGATGAATCCAAGCCATATGAAGTGTTTGATGCTTCTCTTCAAGGTCTCGGTGCTGTGTTAATGCAAGAGAAGAGTTGTGGCTTATACCTCTCTTGATTGAAGCCCAGAGAAGAACTACCCTCCACGATCTTGAGTTGGCGGCGATTGTCCATGCTTTGATTACTTGGAGACATCTCTTGTTGGGAAGGAAAGTGGACATTTTCATGATCACAAGAGTCTCAAGTACATCTTCACTCAGCCTAACCTCAACCTCGAGCGGACTCGATGGGTGAAATGATTCAAGAGTACAACCCAAGTATTGAGTATACTCGGGCAAAGCCAATGTCATTCGAGCGCTTTGAGCAGGAAAGCTTCTGCACAGTCTAATCCTCAAGCCCTTTCAGGCGGATCTCTGTGAATCTTTCCATAGCTGAATCTTCAAGTTGTCCCTCAAGGCTTTCTTGCCAACCTCATAGTCTCTCCTACTTTGGAAGATCAGATTGTGAGGCTCAACTTGGATGCCATGGTGAAGAAAGTGAAAGCGTGGTATCGACAAGGGCATTTCCAAGTACAAGTGCTTCCATGTTGATGACAAAGACACTCTGTTCTTTGAGGACGGATTGTGGTTCCTAAGGGTGATCTGAAAGTCATTATGAGCGAGGCTCACAATTACTTCTATCCATTCATCGGAAGTGCGAAGATGTACCATGACCTCAAACAGTCATATTGGTGGACTCGAATGAAGCGAAATTGCTCAATTCGTGAATGAGTGTGATGTCTGCGGAAAGTGAAGCAGAACACCAAAGACCATGGACTCCTTCAACCTCTTGCTATTCCTGAATGGAAGTTTGATCATATTGAAATGGACTTCGTGGTGGCTTTCCAAAGTCAAGCGTGGAAATGATGCTATCTTTGTTGTCATTGACAAGCTTACTAAAGTGGCTCATTTTCTTCCTATCAAAGAATCCATCCTGCAGCTTTCGGTTGGCGAGCTATACACCTCGAGGATTGTCTCTTTGCGGCATTCCACAAGTGATCTCTTGGACCGTGGCGTATCTTTACCTCCAAGTTTTGGGATTCCTTTGGAAGGCCATGGCACCAACATTCGTTTCACACTTTCCATCCTCAAACAAGTGGCCAAGTCGGCGAGTTAATCAAATTCTTGAAGATATGCTCGGGGCTTGTTCATTTCCTTGGTATGAAGTGGGAAGATTGTCTTCCTTATGCGAGTTCTCTTACAACAACACTTCAGCGAGTTGGGCAAGGCCCCATTGAAATTCTCTATGGCAGAAAGTGCCCTACTCCTCTCAATTAGTGCAGGGCAGGTGAGCGTAACTTCTTGGCAATGACTTGATCCAAGCGGAAGAAATGTGCAAGGTCATTGTGAGAATCTCAAAGCAGCATAATCGCGGGAAAAGCTATTATGATGATAAGCACCGTGATGTGACTTTTGAAATCGGAGATCATGTCTACCTCGCGTCTCTCAATGAAAGGTACTCAAACCCGGTATCAAAGGAAGCTTGCCCTAGATCGTGGGTCCTTTCAAGATCATTGGGAAAGAAGCGATCTGCCTATCAACGAGCTTCCATCCAACTTTGCCAAGCGTCACGATGTGTTTCACGTGTCACGGCTTATAAGTGCTTCAAGACTCTGAGCACTATCAACGAAGAGATTGACCTTCAAGAAGATCTCTCTTATCGTGAGCACCCGTTGCCATTCTTGAAGAAACCGGCGCAAGACTAACAAGTCAATCAAATTCCTGAAAGTGAAGTGGTCACACCATTCCGACCGAGAAGCTACACGGGGCGTGAGGATCACCTCCGTTCTGTTTATCGGGAGTTCTTTCGGTCCTAGATCTGGGGCGAGATCCTCTTGTAGTGGTGGAGTGTTGTAACACCCTGGATGTAACTTCCCCTTTTTGGGCAATATATCAATTTGACCTCATCCAATTCTTGTGGGTTCTTGTCATGCTTGGCCTCTTTGGTTTGGCTATGTTGGGTTTTCTCTTTTCTTTGTTTTGCTTCTTTTGTCATATTGCATTTGTGCCTCTTGTCATATTGCTTTCCCTTCTTATCATGTGATTGTGGTGTTCCCTTGCATGTCATGTGGTTGTGGTTTTCCCTTGCATGCCATGTGGTTGCATGTGCCATTCCTACTTGCATTACCATCCCCTCCTTCCCTCTTCTTCTTTCTCTTTCAAGTGCCATATAATTCCCTCCTTCAATTAATGTTCATCTTCTCCTAATAATCTTGCTTGTTACCTAAACCTCCCTGCCAAATATTTCCTCATTTAAAGCTGTTATGGTCGGGTTCAAAAATGGCACAAGTTTGAAGCATTTCCAAACTTGCATTATTTTCTACCTTTAAAATGTCCATTTCAATTTATTTAAATAGAGGAGAATTCGGAGTGTGGGATTTTCCCTTTCACTCTAAATCATTTATTTCCTCCTGTGCTTCTTTTCTCTTCCTTTTATTCTAGAAAAGGATAAGAGAAGAAACAGCGAGAGCCAAGCCCTCTCTACGGCCCGGCCTCCCAGGGCAGCCCACTCTCCCAGTCGCAGCCGGTGGCGCAGCAGCCCGCCTTTCCTCCCGCGCGCCCCGCGCGTCTACCCTTTTCCACGTGCCCCGCCCCTTGCAGCGGCCTTGGTGCTCCCACCGCTTTCTCTCCTCGCCGCCATCGCCATGGGGACCCGAACCGAGAGCCGAACCGTCTCGTCGCCTAGCCCCTTCTTATCCCCTCCCGTCAAATCGAGACTAGGGTTTCCCTCTCCCTCTCGCCGCCCGCCGATGGCGGATCCCCAAGATCGCCGCCCTTTCGACCCAGCGCATCCGGGCGCATCTCCGCCATGGCGTGCTCTCGCCACCTCGACCGGCGGCCCGTGTCTACCTTCTTCCTCGTCGTCGACTACATCCAGCGTCATCTCCGAGGCCGGGCGCAAGTCCGGCAGCGCCCGAACCTGTCTTCCTCTCGGTCGAGTCGGCGATCTTGAGCTTGATCTCGTCGCCGTCGGCCCGTCTCCGTCGCCGTTTCGTGTCCTAGGGTAGGTATACCCCTCTTCCTCCCTGCTCCTCCACTCGCGTTAGTTCACCGTAAGTAGGGCCCGATCCTTGTTAGTGTCGCGCCGGCGTGCTCGGTGTGTTAGCATTTGGGTTGAAGTAGTGCAGCGTGTAGTTGCCGCTAACCCGCTCGCTTGTTCCATCTTGTTCCGTGGTGCCCTCGTACATCGCCTTGTCAACGGAGCCACCTGTACCGCCGTTGTCTGCGAGTCATCGGTCTCGCCTCGTTCTCAGTTGGCCTGGTAGATTAGTCAGTCGCTAGCTTCCGTTTCCTACAGATCCCTACTGCAGTGGTTGATCCCCGCTCTACCCATGGACACAGGTTCGACACGGATCCCTCTCCCCCTTTTTATTTTGTTTTCGCTTCCCTCGGTCGCCTCCTCTGCGCATGAGTGGATAAGCCCGAGGCCTTTCCTCTGTCGTGCGCTCGGCCAGTGGTAGCAGGGGGGTTTCCACGGGAGACCGGGTTGAATCCCCACAGGGCTCTTTTCTTCCCCCTTTTAAACCCATCTTCACCTGTCTCTATGGCGGTTGGGGTCATATCGACCTCCGGCCTTCTCCCTCATGCATTTTATTTCTTTCACCCTAGTTTCCATTTCAGTGCATTCATTTCTTTTAGGCAAGTCCAAATCTGGACATTTCCAAATCTGAAATTGCCTATTCATCTATTTCCTTTTTAGGCGGGTTTTAACTTATTGTTTTTGTGATGTTTTCCCTAATGCAACCTAACATATTATATATGTTTTTGGGGTGAAAAATCCCACCAACTCAGTGGTGGCATTGGTTTTGCATTTGGGCAAGTTTATATTCATGTCTTTTGCATCATGGTTGGTGTTGTTTTCATTAGGCATGTTTATTTGAATCTTGCTATGAGGTAGTTTGCACATGCATGGTTCTTTCATCATGTTGTTATCGTGGGTTTCTCACCATTCTTGTTTTGCCGTCTTATCCAATCCGTGCATCCGTTTCGGTGATCTCTATATCGATTTCTAGAAATCATCTCATCTTTCGATGGCATGCTTGGTTTGCCAAGATGATGCCGGTTTTCCATTGCCTTCGGTGCTCTTCGCTTTGCATATCCATCTTGCATATCATGTCATGTTTTGCATCATGTTGATTGTGCATTGCACGTGATTTATTGTGGTTCCTTGTTTTGTTGTTGCTTTGGGTAGGCGGGAGGCGATCGTGAGCGAGAACCTGTTGAGAACGTTTTGAGGATCGGGCTTTCGACAACTCGAGAACATTGCGAGCAAGATGATCATACCCTCGAAATCACTTCTATCTTTGCTATGCTAGTTGCTCGCTCTTTTGCTATGCCTATGCTGCGATGCCTACCACTTGCTATATCATGCCACCCATATTGCCATGTCGCTCTAACCATCCTTCCTAGCAAACCGTTGATTGGCTATGTTACCGCTTCGCTCAGCCCCTCTTATAGCGGTTGGTTGCGGGTGAAGCTGAAATTTGTTCCTTGTTGGAACATGGAGATGTTGTTCCTCTTTGGAACATGGTTACTTATTGGGGATATCACAATATATAAATATATCTGCTATGTTTAACACATCTATATACTTGGTAAAGGGTGGAAGGCTGGCCTTATGCAGTGTTTTGTTCCTCTTGCCACCTAGTTTCCGTCATACGGTGTTATGTTCCTTGATTTTGCGTTCCTTACGGTTGGGTGATTTATGGGACCCCCTTGACGATTCGCTTTGAATAAGACTCCTCCGCAAGGCCCAACATTGGTTTTACCATTTGCCACCTAAGCCTTTTCCCGGGTTTCGCGAGCAGGGTCATCTTATTTAAACCCGGGCGGTGCTCCTCCGTTGGTCCAAACTAAACACCGTGGGACCATTCCTTGGCAACATGGATTACGTCGGTTCTGTCGCTTAGCTTATCCGGTGTGCCACGAGCGAGATATGCAGCTCCTATCGGGATTTGTCGGCCGGTCGGGTGGTCTTGCTGGTCTTGTTTTATTCTGTGAAATGTCTTGTAGTCCGGGATTGAGATTGATCGGGTCTTCCGGTAGAAGAATAATCCCGTTGACCGTGAGAGCTTATAATGGGCTAAGTTGGGACACCCTGCGGTAATATCTTTCGGCCGTGCCGATTTATAGGCAGATGGGAATTTGTTAATGTCGGTTGTAGAAAACCTAAAGTTGACCTCAATAAAATACACCTCAACGCGTGTGTAACCGTGATGGTCTCTTCTCGTGAGTCGGAAAGTGAACACGTGTTGGAGTTATGTCGGCGTAAGTAGTTAGGGATCACTTCTTGATCAATACTAGATTCACGACCGTGCTTTGCTTCTCTTCTGCTCTCTTTTGCGATGTAGCCACCATATATGCTAATTAAACTTTGCAGCTCAACTTTACTACCATGTCCTCCTAAAGCTTAAATAGTCTTGATCTCGGGTGTGAGATTCTTTGAGTCCCGTGGCTCCCAGATACTTCAAGCAGTTGCGAGGTTCGATGAGGCCGGTCAGGATGATTCCACCGAGCTCAAGTGGGAGTTGACGAGGCGTGGTCGTTACTATGTTTCGTTTCAGATGATCGATAGTGGTGCCCAGTTGGGACGATTGGGATCTGTGTTAGCGGTTGGGGTATCTTCTTTATTTTGGTTCCGTAGTGGGACCTTGAGTGTACTCTGAATGATGTATGTTTAATTAT
>JAHIAM010013560.1:0-22678 GCA_021605205.1 Aegilops longissima
AAGAAATTCAAACCGCCCACAACTAAATTGTGTTCTACTCGTGCAATAGAGAACTACGCATAGACCTAGCTCATGATGCCCTTTGTTGGGAGCGTTGCGAAAATTAAAAATTTTCCTCGGTTTCACCAAGATCCATCTATGAGTTCATCTAAACAACGGGTCATGGGAGATGCATCTACATACCACTTTGTAGATCGCGGCGGAGCGTTCAAAAGAATGGGGTTGAGGTAGTTGTACCGTCGTGATCCAATCACCGGAGATCCTAGCGCGAGCAGGGCGGCACCTCCGCGTTCAACACCGTCACGGTCAGCGTGGCGTCTCCTCCTTCTTGATCCAGCAAGGGAAGGAGGTTGATGAAGATCCACACCTGACGGCGTGGTGGTGGATGCAGGAGGATCCGGGAGCCGTAGCGTCGGGGGAGGAGGTGTAGCAAGGGAAGGGAGGTGCCAAGATGCGGGTCTTCTGCCTTCCTCCCTCCACTATATATAGGGGCTGAGGCGCATGCCTGGAATCCCATCTAGATGGGGGGTGGCGGCCCGAACAGCCCCTTAGGGTTTCAACGGCGCATGCCCCCGAGCAAGCCCTAGGGTTTCAACGGGGCATGCCTCGAGAGCAGTCCCCCAACCCTAAGCGCCTTGGGCCCTTGGGTGGGGCGCACCAGCCACCCGGGGCTGGTTCCCCCACTTCAGCCCATGGGGCCCTCCGGAAGTGGCCCCACCGGTGGACCCAGGACCCTTCGTGGTCGGTACAATACCAGTGACCCCAAAACTTTCCGGTGGCGCTGGACTTCCTATATATAAATCTTTACCTCCGGACCATTCCGGAACTCCTCGTGACGTCCGGGATCTCATCCGGGACTCCGAACAACTTTCGGGTTACTGCATACTAATATCTCTACAACCCTAAGCGTCCACAGAACCTTAAGTGTGAGACCCTACGGGTTCGGAGATATCTGAACATGGAGATGCCTCTCGGTCAATAACCAACAGCGGGATCTGGATACCCATGTTGGCTCCCACATACTCCTCGATGATCTCATCGGATGAACCACGATGTCGGTATTCAATCAAACCCGTATACAATTCCCTTTGTCAATCGGTATGTTACTTGCGAGACTTCGATCGTTGGTATCCCAATACCTTATTGGTCTGTTACCCAAGTCACTTTACTCGTCCGTAATGCATGATCCGTGACTAACCACTTAGTCACTTTGAGCTCATTATGATGATGCATTACGAGTGGGCGGAGATACCTCTCCTTCATCGGGTGACAAATCCCGATCTCGATCCGTGTCAACCCAGACACTTTGGAGATACATAGTGCACCTTTATAGTCACCCGATTCTGTTGTGGCGTTTGGTACACCAAAGCACTCTTCGGTATCCGGGAGTTACGATCTCATGGTCTAAGGAAGAGATACTTGACATTGGAAAAGCTCTAGCAAAGCGAACTACGATCTTGTGCTATGCTTAGGATTGGGTATTGTCCATCACATCATTCTCCTAATGATGTGATCCGTTAATGACATCAATGTCCATAGTCGAAACCATGACTATCGTGATGAGCTAGTCAACTAGAGTTCACTAGGGACATGTTATGGTCTATGTATTCACGTGTATCACGATTTCGGATAATACGATTATAGCATGAATAAAGACAATCATCATGAACAAAGAAATATAATAATAACACTTTTATTATTGCCTCTAGGGCATATTTCCAACAGTCTCCCACTTGCACTAAGTCAATAATCTAGTTACATTGTGATTAATCAAACACCCATAGAGTTACGGTGTTGATCATGTTTTGCTTTCATAAGAGAGGTTTAGTCAGCGGATCTGCGACATTCAGATCCGTATGTACTTTGCAAATTTCTATGTCTCCATCACGAACTTTTCACGGATGGAGTTGAGCAACGCTTGATGTGCTGTCTTCTTGTGAAACACGGGCTCCTTGGCAAGTCAATAGCTCGGTGTTATCCGAGAAGAGTTTGATCGGCCCGGCGCATTGGGTATGACTCCTAGGTGGTGATGAACTCCTTCACCCAAATTTCTTCATCGCTGCCTCGAGGCTGCCATGTACTCCGCTTCACATGTAGATCCCATACGGCGCTCTGCTTGCAGCTGCGCCGCTTCTGCTCCACCATTCAACATATACACGTATCCGTTTTGTGACTTAGAGTCATCGAGATCGTGTCGAAGCTAGCATCGGCGTAACCCGTTCTGACGAGCTCTTCCTCACCTCCATAAGCGAAACATGTCCTTTGTCCTTTTCGGTGCTTCGGATATTCTTGACCGCTGTCCGGTGTTCCTTGCGGGATTACTTTGGTACCTTCCTACCAAACTTACGGCAAGGTTTACATCAGTCAGTACACAGCATGGCATGCATAATAGATCATATGGCTGAGGCATAGGGATGACACTCATCTCTTCTTTATCTTTTGCGTGGTGGGCATTGAGCTGAGCTCAATCTCACACCTTACTACTGAGGAAAGAACCTTCTTGGACTGATCCATTTGAACTTCTTCAAAATCTTATCAAGGTATGTGCTTTGTGAAAGACCTATGAGGCGTCTCGATCTATCTCTATAGATCTTGATGCCTAATATATAACAGCTTCTCCAAGGTCCTTCATTGAAAACACTTATTCAAGTAGGCCTTAATGCTGTCAAGAATTCTATATCATTTCCCATCAAGTATGTCATCTACATATAATATGAGAAATGCTTGAGCTCCCCACTTTCTTGTAGCATAACTTCTCCATAAGTTTGCATAAACCCAAGCGCTTTGATCATCTCATCAGCGAATGTTTAACTAGATGCTTGCACCAATAAATGGATGGGAGCTTGCATACTTTGTTAGCGTTCTTAGGATCGACAAAACCCTCCGGCATCATATCAGCTCTTCCTTAAGATATCCGTTAAGGGCGCTGTTTTGGCGTCCATCGCCATATCTCATAATCATAGTATGGGAATTGCTAACATGATTGGACGGACTTAAGCTTGCTACGGAGAAATCCATCGTAGTCAATCCCTTGAACTTCGGAACCCTTAGGACAAGTCGAGCTTTATAGATGGGACATTACCATCGCGTCCGTCTTCCTCTTAAAATCCATTTGTTTTCTATTTTCCCGATCATGCCTCGGTCAAAGTCCACACTTTGTTTTCATACATGGATTCTATCTCGGACTTCATGGCTTCTAGCCATTTGTTGGAATCTGGGCCGCCACCTTCTTCATAGTTGAAGGTTCATTGTTGTCTAACAACATGATTTCCAAGACAGGGTTGCGTACCACTCAGTGCGGGCGTGTCCTAGTGGACCTCTGAAGTTTAGCAACTTGATCCATACCTTGATCATCATCATGAATTTCCTCTTGGTTGGTGTAGGCATCCGGGAAGATTTTCTGAGCTGCACTACTATCCTGTTGAGGTAGTACTTCATCGAGTTCTACTTTCCTCCCCTTACTTCCGAGAAACTCTTTTTCGAAAGGATCCGTTCTTGGCAACAAAGATCTTGCCCTCGGATCTTAAGTAGAAGGTATACCCTACGGTTTCCTTAGGGTATCCTATGAAAGCATTTTCCGACTTGGGTTCGAGCTTTTGGTTGAAGTTTCTTGACATAAGCATCGCATCCCCAAACTTTTAGAAGCGACGACAGGTTTCTTCCCAAACCATAATTCATACGGTGTCGTCTCAGCGGACTTAGGCGGTGCCCTATTTAAAGTGAATTAGCTGTCTCTAGGCGTATCCCCAAAATGATAGCGGTAAATCAGTAAGAGACATCATAGACCGCACCATATCCAATAGAGTGCGATTCTGACGTTCGGACACACGTTCGCTGAGGTGTTCGGGGCGTTAGTTGTAAACGATTCCACATTTTCTTAAGTGTGTACCAAATTCGTGACTTCAATATTCTCCTCCACGATCCGATCGTAAGAATTTTATCTTTGGTCCGTTGATTCTCTACTTCATTCTGAAATTCCTTGAACTTTTCAAGGTCTCGGACTTGTGTTTCATCAAGTAGACATACCCATATCTACTCAAGTCATCGTGAGAGTGAGAACATACGATATCCTCCATGAGCCTCAACGCTCATTGGACTGCACACATCGGTATGTATGATTTCCAACAAGTTGGTTGCTCGCTCCATTGTTCGGAGAGCGAGTCTTGGTCATCTTGCCCATGAGGCATGGTTAGCATGTGTCAAATGATTCATAATCTAAAGACTCCAAAGTCCATCAGCATGGAGCTTCTTCATTAAACGACACCAATGTGACCAAAGCGGCGATGCCACAAGTATGTGGGACTATCGTTATCAACTTTACATCTTTTGGTATTCACGCTATAAACATGTGTAATACTAAACGAGATTCATTAGGAATAAACCATTGACCATCGACATGACCATAAAACATATCTCTCATATAAATAGAACAACCATTATTCTCGGATTTAAATGAGTAGCCATCTCGCATTAAGCGAGATCCGGATACAATATTCATGCTCAAACTTGGCACCAAATAACAATTATTAAGGTTCATAACTAATCCCGTAGGTAAATGAAGAGGTAGCGTGCGAGCGCGATCACATCGACTCTAGAACCATTCCGGGCACGTCACCTCGTCCTTTGCGGTCTCGCTTATTCCACAGCTCTGCTGTGAGTTACAAATATGAACAGCGGCACGGTATCAAATACCCAGGAGTTACTCAGTCTTGGTAAAGTACACATCAATTACATGTATATAAAATATACCTTTGGTGTTGCGGCCTTCTTGTCCGCTAAGTATTTGGGCAGTTCCGCTTCGATGACCCTCCTTGCAATAAAAGCACTCAGTCTCGGCTTGGGTCCATTCTTTGACTTCTTCGGCAACTTGCTTGCAGGCGCGGCAACCTCCTTGCCGTCCTTCTTGAAGTTCTTCTTGCCCTTGCCCTTCTTGAACTTAGTGGTCTTATTGACCATCAACACTTGATATTCTTTCTTGATTTCAACCTCGGTGACTTAGCATAGAGAACACTTCAGGAATGGTCTTTACCATCCCTGCATGTTGTAGTTCATCACAAAGCTCTTGTAGCTTGGTGGGAGCGGGAGGATTCTGTCAATGACCGCCTCATCGGGAGGTTAATATTCATTTGGGTCATACGGTTTGTACAACAGACATCTTGAGAATGTGCTCCGCAGAACTGTTTTCCTCCATCTTACAACTATAGAACTTGCGGAGATGTCATATCTCCGACCGGCGTGGCTTGGAAAACAAGTTTCAGCTCCTCGAACATCTCATATGCTCCGTGATGCTCAAAGCGCTTTTGGAGCCCGGTTCTAAGCTGTAAAGCATGCCGCCTTGAGCGAGGGTAATCATCGGCGCAGAACTGCCAAGCATTCATAATGTCTTGGTTCTCAGGACAGGGGCGTCACCTAGCGGTCCTTCTAGGACATATTGTTTCCTGGCAGCTATGAGGATGATCCTCAAGTTGGACCCAGTCCGTATAGTTGCTGCCGTCATCTTTCACTTGGTTTTCTCTAGGAGCGTTGAAGTTCAAGTTGACATGGCGTTGATTTGATCTACAAGACATATCATTCAAAAGTTTTAGACTAAGTTCATGATAATTAAGTTCATCTAATCAAATTATTTAAATGAACTCCCTCAGATTAGACATCCCTCTAGTCATCTAAGTGTTAACGATCCAGTCGACTAGGCGTGTCCGATCATCCGTGAGGCGGACTAGTCATCATCGGTGAACATTCTCATGTTGATCGTATCTTCTATCGACTCGTGTTCGACCTTCGGTCTCCGTGTTCGAGGCCATGTCTGTACATGCTAGGCTCGTCAAGTAAACCCTAAGTGTTTTGCGTGTGTAAATCTGTCTTACACCGTTGTATGTGAGCGTAGAATCCATCACCCGATCATCACGTGGTGCTTAGAAGCGACGAACTTTAAGCGGTGCATTAGAAACACTTCTTGAAATTGTTGTAAGGATCATCTTATTTACTACCGTCGTTCTAAGTAAACAAGATGTATAAACATAATAAACATCACATGCAATTATATAGTAGTGACATGATATGGCCAATATCATAAAACTCCATTGATCTCCATTTTGGGGCTCCATGATCATTTGTCACGGCATGACACCATGATCTCCATCATCATGATCTCCATCATTGTGCCTCCATGAAGTTGTCCCATAGCGACTACTTCTACTTCTATAGCTAAGCGTTTAGAAATAAAGTAAAGTAATTTACATGGCGTTCTTCAATGACCCAGGTCATACAAAATAAAGACAACTCCTATGGCTCCTGTCGGTTGTCATACTCATCGACATGCAAGTCGTGATTCCTATTACAAGAACATGATCTCATACATCACATTATGTCATTCATCATTCATCACAACTTGGCCATATCCATCACATGACAATTGCTGCAAAAACAAGTTAGGCGTCCTCTAATTGTTGTTGCATCTTTTACGTGGCTCAATTGGGTTCTAGAAACGTTTTCTTACCTCGAATAACCTTGATCTTGTCAACTTCTATTTACCCTTCATAAGGACCCTTTTCCCGGAATCCGCTCCAACTAAAGTAGGAGAGGCGGACACCCCGCCACCTTATGCAACTAGTGCATGTTAGTCGATGGAACCGGTCTCACGTGGCGTCGGTGTAAGGTTGGTCGACCTTCATCCCACAATACCCGGAAGCAAGATAAGACTAGTAGCGGCAAGTAAATTGACAAATCCACGCCCACAACTAAATTGTGTTCTACTGGTGCAATGAGAACTACGCATAGACCTAGCTCATGATGCCCTTTGTTGGGGGCGTTGCGAAAATTAAAAATTTTCCTACGGTTTCACCAAGATCCATCTATGAGTTCATCTAAACAGGAGTCATGGGAGATGCATCTACATACCACTTTGTAGATCGCGGCGGGCGTTCAAAAACGGGGTTGAGGTAGTTGTACCGTCGTGATCCAATCACGGAGATCCTAGCGCCGAGCAGGCCACCTCCGCGTTCAACACCGTCGGTCGGGGTCTCCTCCTTCTTGATCCAGCAAGGGGAAGGAGGGTTGATGAAATCCAACCGGCCGGCGTGGTGGTGGATGCAGCGGGATCCGGGGGCCGAGCGTCTGCGGGAGGAGGTGTAGCAAGGGAAGGGAGGTGCCAAGATGGGGTCTTGGCCTTCCCCCTCCACTATATATAGGGGCTGGGGGGCGCCTTGGGAATCCCATCTAGATGGGGGCGGCGGCCCAGACAGAACCCAAGGGTTCAACCAGGCGCATGCCTCCCGGGCAGCCCCTGGGTTTCAACCAGGCGCATGCCCCCGGGAACAGCAGTCCCCCAACCCTAGGCGCCTTGGGCCCTTGGGTGGGCGCACCAGCCCACCAGGGGCTGGTTCCCACGCCACTTCAGCCCATGGGGCCCTCGGGATAGGTGGCCCCACCGGTGGACCCGGGACCCTTTGGTGGTCCCGTTACAATCCGTGACCCCAAAACTTTCCGGTGGCGGCCCGGACTTCCTATATATAAATCTTTACCTCCGGACCATTGGAACTCCTGTGGTCCAGGGATCTCATCAGGGACTCGAACAACTTCGGGTTCTGCATACTAATATCTCTACAACCCTAAGGTCAAGAACCTTAAGTGTGAGACCCTACGGGTTCGGAGATATCTGGAACATAAGAATGCCTCTCGGAATAACCAACAGCGGGATCTGGATACCCATGTTGGCTCCCACATACTCCTCGATGATCTCATCGGATGAACCACGATTCGAGATTCAATCAAACCCGTATACAATTCCTTTGTCAATCGGTATGCTACTTGCGGACTTCGATCGTCGGTATCCCAAACCTTGTTAGGTCTCGTTACCGGAAAATCACTTTACTCGTCCGTAATGCATGATCCGGACTAACCACTTAGTCACTTTGAGCTCATTATGATGATGCATTAAGGGTGGGCCCAAATACCTCTCCGGTCATGCGGATGACAAATCCGATCTCGATCCGTGTCAAGGGACACTTTGGAGATACCTTAGTGCACCTTTATAGTCACCCGATTCGTTGTGATGTTTGGTACACCCAAAGCACTCTTCGGTATCCGGGGTTACGATCTCATGGTCTAAGGAAGAGATACTTGACATTGGAAAAGCTCTAGCAAACAACTACGATCTTGTGCTATGCTTAGGATTGGGTATTGTCCATCACATCATTCTCCTAATGATGTGATCCGTTATCAATGACATCCAATGTCCATAGTCGGAAACCATGACTATCTGTTGATCCAGAGCTAGTCAACTAGAGGCTCACTAGGGACATGTTATGGTCTATGTATTCACCGTGTATCCGATTTCACGATAATCAGTTATAGCATGAATAAAAGACAATCATCATGAACAAAAAATATAATAATAACCTTTTATTATTGCCTCTAGGGCATATTTCCAACACTCTCCACCTGGACTTGGTGGTGGACAGCCTTTCGGCATCCTATTGGGAGGGCGTCGGCTGGCCTTGGCTCGCCTCCCCTCTGGCCGGGTCACGGGGGGTGGTAGAGGTCGGATGGACAACTTCCACGCCCGCGATCCGGGGGCCTTTTTCCCCTTAAAAGTCATAGGCACTCAAAAGCGTTTCCTAAGGCGTTGCTCGAAATAATGAATTATGAGCTACACCTTTGGGCGGCCCGGTCCGCCTTCCTTCTCTTCCGCCTACGGTCCGGCCTTGTTTTGGCCAGCCACATGAGCTCGGCTTCCGCCCTAAGGCGCCTCCCCAATGCCATCATTACGGTGGTGAAAATAAGCAAGGAAGGAATAGCGGTGTCAAGGCTTGGCTGCAATCACACAGGGGCGGTTTAGTCCGGGGTAGTGGGTGATCCGGGCTAAAGCATTATCCATCGGCTGGTGGAACACCCGTCGATTAGCTCCACCTTTATGGGATCCTCTTGGGAGGCTGGATCTTGGGATCTCTTGGGATCCTCGGGCTGCGGAGCCGGACTTACATTCCCTCCACGGTCCGGGCGTAGTTCTGCGTCGAAAGAAAAACAATGTAAAACTTAAGTTTGAAAAGGCCAGGTCGGACCTGTGTTTCCCCAAGGCGGGGTTGTTCATGGAAACCCATTTAGCGGGTCCGTCTGAAGGAAATCCTCCTTCTCCCCCTTATTGGCGGACAAGATCGTCACGGATCTTGACGATTCCCCCTTCGGCCATGGCCGTATCATCCTCCCGTTGAAATCCCACATGGGGTGGCCCTGTATTGTGGTGGCTGCACCCCGCGTAACATGTTGCCATGACTCAATCATAGTCAGCGGGCATGGGCGATAACCTTATTAATCGGATAATGGGCGCTCTTGTCTTCCTCGGTTCGGGGTCCGGCAAACTGGCGTTTCTTGAAGGAGCATTCTTTGAACTCGGGAGGCCCGATCCGAACAATCGGCAGCGGGGCGTCTTCTATAAAAACCGTTCCGAAGGCCGGTCTTGAGGCCTTCTTAAGGGTTCGGATGGATATCCGGTCCGACAATCCCATTATTTGGCGCCGCCCATTGATATATGGACCCCTCGTGAGGGCGGGGACAAGGAAAACAACCTCTTCCAGGGCGAAGTGGGGCTCGATGCCGGGAAAAGCTGCCAAAGAGCTCGTAACCCGCGATATGGGGATTGAGGCGGGCGTGGGTGATGGGTGAGTCAAGTAGAACTCCGGGGCCCGGAGGAATGGATGTCAGGAAATCGAGCCCCTTATTAGATAGGGGGCGAAGCATACCGCTCCCCTTTGTTGGGATTAGGGGTAACCCCTAGCTTCCCACCTTTGTAGGTGGCAAGGCCCGAGGCAAGGAACCATGAAGGCGGAGGAGATATCCCCCCATTTGGAGCTTCACCAATCGTTGTGCGGCGAGCATCTCCTCCAATCTCTGGTGAAGGGTGGGGCCGAAGAAGGGAGCGTTGGGGTCCATGGGAATGGATTCTTGGTGAACTCCTATGAGTATTTGCGAGAGGAAGATGGTGATTTGGATCTGGATTCTTGCCTCCCTTATAGGCAGATTATTAGCACAACTAAAGGGGTAAAACATAAAAGACACCATTTTCACATTGAGCAACCCGTGGAAGAAGGCCCTTATTGGAAGGGGAAGCCAAGGCCAACATTGATGAGGAAGGTTTGGACCTTTGGCGGGTACATGGAACAAAGGAGGAACCATGCCTTGGCAAAAGACTACGCATCTGGACTTATCGTCATTGAAGCCTGGTTAAGGGGCTCTTGAGGAGTCCGGATTAGGGGAGTGTCCGGATAGCGGACTCCGGTCATCGGTGGACTATCATTTGGGGACTATCATCATCGACCGGACTCCAAGACTATGAAGATAGAAGATTGAAGACTTCCCGTGTCCGGATGGGACTTTCCTTGGCGTGGAAGGCAAGCTTGGCGATCTGGATATTAGATCTCCTACCATTGTAACCGACTCTATGTAACCCTAGCCCTCTCGGTGTCTATATAAACCGGATGGCTTTAATCCGTGGGACAACAATCCAAACAACCCTTACAATCATACCATAGGCTAGCTTCTGGGTTTAGCCTCCTTGATTCTGGTAGATCCACTCTTGTAAACATCCACAATATCAATATCAATCAAGCAGGATGTGGGTTTTACCTCCATCAAGAGGGCGAACACAGGTAAACATCGTGTCCCTTGTCTCCTGTTACCATCCGCCTAGGCCTTGATTCGGGACCCCCTGGGACTAAAACCCTCCGGTTTATATAGACACCGAGATAGGGTTAGGGTTACCGAGTCGGTTACAATGGTAGGAGATCTACATATCCGTGTCATAACTTGCCTTCCAAAAAAGTCCCAACAAACAAGCTTCAATCTTGTATCTTCATAGTCTAGGAGTCCCCAGCTGAATTGGCTATCAGGACACCCCTAATCAGGACTCCCTCGGATTGTGGCCTAGTTTAAAAAAATAGGTTGTTTGCACCACTGAAACCAGAAAAAAGAACTGCCTTGACACAAGCAAACAAATAAACAAGACAACAAGAAATAAATAAGCAAGCAACTTACACTAGGCTATCACGGCTATTACATATTACATCCTTTGGGCATCAAAGTTAAACGATTGCAAATATAGGGAACACAACGCATATAAGCCGGACAAAACAAGTCCAGGCTGAAACCACTTGGAGCTCAAGAAACAATATCCGGGTACCCATAATGCGGCAAGATGTTAAAGCAATTAACTTTCTCTTGTTTGGCGCTTAAGTCCTCCGGGCTTTGTTGCCCGAAAATATATCTGAATTCGCGGGGACTTCCTCGGTCCTTGACTTCTGTCGCATACCATCGATCGATGTCTTTCAACTTGAAGTTGAGACTCAAGAAGGAACTGATTAGAAAGCGAGTTGAAGAAAAGGGTGCCGGCGGTGGTGATAATTTCGAACACTACATCAAGGCGGGACTTTGGGGTTGTCTCGTGTCCTCAATATAGTTTTATCAGCTTTCTTGAGACCAAGGGGATGTCTCACTATCTTGAACCTTATCTACATTACTTCCTTTACCATTGCATAACAGGTACTCTTCTCCAATATTTTATCCGTTCTAAAGGAAACAAACAAACACATCTGGGTTTACAATGTAGTATATGAAACTCATTTTGGTAAACCAGTTTAGTAATAAAATTGGACAGGATAACAACATGAAAAAAACATATATCTATGTAGTATGGTCCTTTTATGGTCTATATCATTCTAGTTTATGTTTGCCAAATCAAGATAGATACAGCTCAAATCATATCTATTTAAGACAAAGCAGCATAAACAGAATATAAGTGTGGAAACTACACAACAATAACAACACTTGTAATGTGCATGGAATGAGAACATAACTTTGTTTATTCAATTGAACTGAAATCAACATAGAGCAAGTTACAACAAAACAACCAAACCGTTGAAGAAACAGGTTTAAAACATACTGTTCGCCATTGGAGTTTCAATTGCATCCTTCAAATTTGAAATTGGTTGGTATCGATAAATCTGTGATGCAAAAGCAAGTAGTATGAACCATAGCTCAGAACTGACACGAGAACAATTCTTCTTACGCTTTAGCGTTGACTTGGGTTGAGTGGTGGTCCTCATGATTTGGGCCTTGATTGCCTTACTACTCTTTCGTGTTTGGGAGCTCTGTGGTGGAGCGGTCTTGTGTCAATGGGGCCCGGTGTCTATCTGTGGGGTTGGGGTTAGAAGGGGTGTGCTGGTTCTCTGTCCAAGCGGTGAAAGTACAATCTCCATGAGTGTGGGTTATATGTGGTGGGGCTGATTCTTGGGCAAGTACAACCGTGGTTCTATCTGCATCGACGGAGTAACGATCTTTTACGAAGACCGTGTTTTACTCCCAGATCTGCCATCACTCCCTCAATTGAAATGGCTGATAAACAAGAAAAGTAATTGAATGTCTGAGACATTGTAAGATGAAGCGAGTGCAATGGATAGTAGGGAAGAAAACATGGCATGAAATAATTCACATTTATGTTGTCTAAGTAAGCAGAATAGCAGGACATAATTTCACATATATGATGGCTAATTAAGCAGGATAGCATGACACAATTTCACATGTATGATGGCTAACTAACGAGGATAGAATGACATACTTCAAAATATGATGACTATGTAAGCAGGATGACATGATATAACTATCGATGTGTCTATTAAAGTGGTTGGCATGCTATAAATCACAAACATGCCATCGATGGAAACATGGTGGCATGATATAATTCACGGATAGAACGACATAATTTAAAATATGATGACTATGTAAGCAGGATGAGATGATATAACTATATTATGTCTTTAGAAAATGGGTTGGCATGCCATAATTGAGATACATCTTGTCTATGTAAACATCATGGCATGACATAATTCAAATATATGATTTATATACTAAGGAAGTGGCGAGAGGCAATTGCATATATGATGTGTCAACTAAGGAGATGGCATTCAATATTGTGTATATGATGTAAAAATAAGCATTGCAATACAACATATGCATTATATGAGTAATATAACCTACCTTAGTTTGAGCATACACCTCGGGGATAATAGGACTGGTCATCGCCTCTGAATCCTCCTCTGAAGAGCTATCTTAACCACCAAGATATCGCTTCATCGGGTAGCATTATGCCTCAGAAGACCTTGTTTCCTCGATTTCTCCATCACCAATTCAAATGGCTGATGCCAGGAAGAAGCGATTGAATATACAAACATTGTCGACAAAAGCAATGAAATACAAAAAGGATGGCATGATATAATTCACATATATGGCCTTGCCTAATGTAGCGACCAGGACCCAAATGGATCAAGTCTACGTGCTCGATGTCATCCTGGATCGATAATCTTGACACCACCATGCTTGAAGGATTTATAGCGAGTAGCAATCACACTTATTACATCGTTGTCCACAAGGGAACTGAATACAATAGTATGGCTTAAGGCCATCTAATAATAACAATGAAGGCTTGGAAGATAAGCGAGTCCATCAACTCCAGGCATCCTTGAGTATAGAACCACGACCTAACACCTTATTAAATGCTGAAAAGTATCAGCGTGAAAAGTTGCAGCCAGCAATTGACACATGGAATATCTTGGCAATGTAACACATAAAACAATGAATGAATAAGCCTATACTACATGCATATTTGGCTGGTGGTAAGGCTCTCTGATTACATTGCATAAAGCTGATTTTCCCTACATCAAAGGAATAATTTTATTTAACTATCATGGTGGTTGTTAAACATTGAGAATGGTTGATGACATCCTCAATCCCAATTAAAAGTACTCATCAAAACCAATAACTTTCATTTAGAAGTAACATGTTGAGATTCACATGATAATCAAGTACGGATACTCAAATTGTCCATAACAGGGACACGGCTAATCATGATTAGTTTATACACTCTGCGAGAGGTTTGCACTTTTCCCCACAAGACTCGATCGCCTCGCTTGGTTCTCGCACTACATGGTGTTTGAAAGCGGATGGCGAGACATAGTCTTTCGAAGCACTAGAACCTTACATGTGGGTGACCGTACCAACCTACATCCCTACATCAGCTAGCCTACCGTAGAGTTCGCACAACTTAGTCAACTCGCTGAGCCCATAATTGGCTTGTGGCTGCAGGAAGTTTCGAGTTTGAATAATCTTATGATCCCTTAGAGCACAGGTGGCGGTCGAAGAAATCTGAGCAAGTCTGATGGAAACCGGTGCCTCAATCCACCCAGGATGTGTGTTTAGGTTGCCACCTTAGATAAACCATTAATTAACAATCTCACATCTGTCATGGATATTCACTCACCCAATCCCGTCTACTAGCATAGCATGACATAATAAGCAAGCGTAAGTAACTCCCAAGGTTTCATAAGTAAAAGCAGGTAATAGGTACTACCTCAATCTACTTCCCAAACCCACAATTTAATTAGATCCTAACCATGCAAGTGTTTGAGGAATAGATCTAATGCATAAAACGGGTAGTAGAAAAAGGTATGATCAAGTGTTACTTGCCTTGCGATGATCCATGAGTCCTAGAGATTGAAGTAACAAGCGGCGCACTCCGGGTGATCTAGCAGACAAACAACAAGCATACAATAAGTACTCATCTAATGCCGAAATCTCGAATAAAAGATCTAACGGAAAGTTCAACTTAAGAACCCTGGTTACAAAAGAATCGAATCAAAACAAATTTAGAAAGTGAAACTCGAGAAAGGCGTCTCGGTTTAGCGATCTGAAATTAGGTCAAAATTTCACAGTGGCAAAACTCTGTAAAAGTAGGGTAGTCGGGCGGCGGTTTCGTTCTGAAACTCGGCGCAATCACTGATTGATAAGCGGCGGAAATAAAACAGTTTTGAAAATCAAATCGAAATCAAATCAGAAAATACGGATTTAATCCGATTAAAAAGAAAAAGCGGCAGGTTAAATAGTGAGCGTTTGTTAACGAAGCGAATCTAAGACGCGTTCATTGAAGCAAGCAGTTGGTGAGCGTTCGTTAATTAAAAAACGAAAAAAATAAAATCAATCTAGGTTTTTTTAAAAACCAAACATATTTTTTAAAAAACCGGATCGGTTGAGGAAAAACGAATCAGGCGGGTGGTGCAGCTACCTCCGGCGATCGCCCGGCTCGGGAGGCTCGGAAGGGGGTTGGCGTCGAGGCGTGAGGTTCAGGCCGTGGCGGCGTGTGGCCGGCGTCCTGGCGCAGCTCGAACCAGCGTCGGGCGGGCGTCGGCTCGGGGTTGGAGTCGGGAGAGAGAGGGGGTGGCGGGAGGGGGCCAAGGGGCGGGTTGGGGGACTCAGGTGGCGGGGTCTCGTCGTGGGCCAGGCGAGAGGCGCGGAGGAAGGAGGGAGGTGGGCAGGGGGCCGGGGGCTGGTGCAGCAGGCAGTGGGCCTCGGTCGAAGGGTTTTTAAAACTTTAAACCAAATGAAATAAAAAATACCAAATGAACTCCAAATTAAATAAAACAAATTTTCCCGACTCCTAAAAATGAGTGAACAAAATGAACTTTAAAACAATATACATGCATAATTTTTTTTAAATGCTCATTTTTGCCTAAACAAAATAAATCTTCCAAAACCAAATTTGGTTTATTTATAATATCTTCATTTTCCTAATTGTTTGGGAAAGTCATATTATTCCCTCTCGAAATATTTTTATAGGAAAACTTTATGAAGATAATTTAAATAATCCATTGATCCTATTTTCAAAATTTGAGGATTCCCAAATATGAAATAATGAAACTTCAACTCTCTCAGGGTCCTTGAGTTGCGTGAAATTTCTAGGATCGGAAAAATGCGAGAAAATATGATATGCATGATGACCTTGTATAACATTCCAAATTGAAAATTTGGGATGTTACAAACCTATAAGATGAATCTAGCCCTCGAGATTGGGTTAACTAGAAAATAGGTGAGGTGGTCCTTAAGCAAAACTTCCTCTCTTTCCCGGTGGCTTCATCCTCGGTGTGGTGGCTCCTTTGAACTTTGCAAAACTTGATAACCTTCTGCGGTAACTCTGCTTGGCATAATCGAGAATCTTAAGCGGCTTTTCCTCATATGTCAAGTCATCCTTCAATTGAATTGCCTCCAATGGCCTTTGTCTCTTAGCGGTACCTCTGCTATCTCGGGGTGACATTTCTTCAAGCGGAAACATGGAATACATCATGAACTCGACGGTCCTTGGCAATTCCAACTTATCTAACTTCTCCCATGCGTTGCAAAATCTTATCGGTCCAGCAAGCAGGGCTAACTTTCCTTTAACTCCAAGCGCTTAACTCCTCGGGCGGGGATACTCGAGATATACTCTGTCTCCAACTCATACTCAATCTGCGCTTTGAATCGGCATAGCTCTTACATGCAGATGGGCTACCTTGAGCCTCTCGAATCAACAACTACATTGGACTCCTTAATCAAATCTGGTCCAAACAAGGGCGATCTCGGTTTAGTCCCATGACAATGGTGTCCTGCACCTTCTTCCATACAAAGCCTCGAAAGGTGCCATCTTCAAGCTGGTTTGGTAGCTGTTATTGTAGGAAAATTCTGCATCGACAAATTGTCATCCCAACTAGATCCATAATCTAGTGCACAAGCTCTCGACATGTCCTCCAAAATCTGATTGACTCTCCGGTTCCATCGATGCGTGGGTGGAAGCTGTCTGAATTCAATCGGGTTCCCAATGTTTACGTGCAATTGGTTCCAAAATTTGAAGTAAACTGGGTTCCTCTTCGATACAATGCTCCTTGGAACTCCGTGTAAGCACACAATTCTGGTCATGTATATCTTTGCTAACTTAACTGCTATAGGTAGTCTTATTTGGAATGAAATGAGCTACATTTCAAGCGATGACTATGACCCAAATCGAGTCATATCTGGCGGGTCTTTGGCAAACCGTGATGAAATCCATGCCTAGTTTATCCCTTCCATTGGTTATCGGCAATGGTTGTAACAATCCTGCGCCGATGCTCTGCCTTTACTTCGACATCGCCATGCGCTACATATCGCAATATCCTTCTTCATTCCGGTCCACGGAAAGTATTCTTCAAATCCAAATACATCTTGGTATTTCTTGGGTGAATCGAATAGGGTGAATCATGGGCTTCTTGTAAAATCAACTTACGATCTACGGGTCATTGGGCACATAAACACGGTCTTCAAACCATAGGGTATCGTGTTATCCTCTCGAAATCCTTTAGCTTTTCCTTTGCTCATTTTCTCCTTTATAGAGGCAACTTCCTTATCGCCTTTTGGGCTTCTCGATTTTGTCCATCGTTATTTGAATCTCAATCTGTACATAGCCTCTGGAACTATTTCCAAACATAGCTCTCGAAGGTCCTCGGCTAACTCATTGGGTATTTCTCCCATCATTAGGGTATTGATGTGGCTCTTACGGCTCAATAAATGCCTTTCGACATTAGCCTTTCGGGTGATAATGCAATCTCATATCATAATCCTTGATTAGCTCTAACCATCTCCTCATGAGATTCAATTCATACGGTGAAGATGTACTTCAAACTCTTGTGATCCGTATATACTTCACAATGATTTCCAATGAGAATGTCTCCCGTCTTCAAAGGCATCTGGGCTGCTAACTCCAAATCATGAGTGGCATAATTCAACTCATGAGGCTTAAGTTAATAAGTGAAGCATCTGAAACAACTCTTCCTTCTGCATAAGTACAGCTCAAGTCCTCGGCGTGAGCGTGTAATACACCTCATAATCCTTAGTTTGATCGCAATATCAAAAGCTGGTGAGGTAACCAATCTTTTCTTCAACTCCTGAAAACTTGCCTCACAGGTCCTCGGTCCATATGAATTTGTTTTCCTTCTTCAACAATTCTGTCATAGGCTTTGCAATCCTTGAGAATTCTCAATGAATCTTGGTAGTATCCTGCGAGTCAAAACTCCGAATCTCTCCAAGCTTCGTTGGTGCTTCCCATTTAATTCGGTCTCAACCTTTGTGGGGTCAACTGCTATCCCTTCTCCGGATATAACATGTCAAGAAATCCAACTTCCTTTAGCCAAAACTCATTTCTTTGAACTTGGCATACAATTGGTGTTCCCTCGGTTTCTCCAAAACCAATCTCAAATGTTCCTTGTGTTCCTATTCATTCTTGAGAAAATCAAAATGTCATCGATGAACACCAGCGAACTTATCCAAAATTCCATAAACACTTTGTTCATCAGGTTCATGAAATAGGCTGGTGCGTTAGTGATCAAATGACATAACGGTATACTCATCGATCCATATCTACGTGGTAAAAGCTGTCTTGGGTATATCTTGCTCCCGAATCTTCAAGGATGGTACCACGATGTAAATCGATCTTGAAAACACTTTGGCTCCTTGCAAGCGATCAAGCAGATCATTTATCATCGGTAGTGGGTACTTGTTCTTGATTGTTACTTCATTCAATCCCGATAATCAACAACCATTCTCAACGATCCATCCTTCTTCTCCACCAATAAAGCGGGTGATCCCCAAGGTGAAGAACTTGGGCGAATAAAACCTTTATCCAATAGTTCCTTAATCTGTTTCTTAATTTCTGCCAAATCCTTTGCGGGCATCACCAAGTAAACCGATATCGGACCTGTTCACGGCACAGCTCGATCAAAAACTCAATGTCTCTATCCGGTGGCATTCACGGCAACTCCTCGGAAATACATCGGATAATCCTTTACCCTGGTACTTCTTCTGTACCACTCACGATAAGCAATTAACTTTGCTCTCCTCGGCTCGTGCGTGATACATATAATCCTTCTTCCTACGGTGTGGTGAGCAAAATTGACCTTGCGGTACAATCTATGTTTCCTCCATAATTTGATAACCAATCCATTCCTAATATCACATCAATCCTTGGGATTCCGAACTATTAGGTGCGAAGGGAAAACATAGTGTCCGATCCTTAGTGGCGTCGATCACACCATTTACTAGCCATGTACTCTGCTCGGGTGAGGTTACTAGCATGGGTGACCTAAGGGCTTGGGTTGGTAACTTGTACTTATCCACAAATCCCTTGATATGTATGAATCGATGCACCGTATCAAAAAGAACAAGCTGCGTAAAAGACTTAACCAAAAACTTCCGATTCTTGCATCGGGCTGATCTTCAACCTCCTCCACATCAATGTGGTTCACTTGTCCCCTGTTGAAAGGGTTGGGCTTCTTTCGAGCTTCCATTGCCATTTCCATTCGGATACGGACAGTCATTTGCATAATGCCGTCTTGCGGCACTTAAAGCAATAATGTGACTCAGGTCTACCTTGGATGGTGTAGCGGGTTGGTGCGGTTCATCCGTTGCTTCCTCCATTCCGTTCCCATTCTTGGTGCCATTATGGTTGTCTGAATTACCTCCTCCATGGGTATCTTTGGAACTGAATTCCTGATTTAGGGGTATAGAGGCCTGCTGAGATCGAGTTATACTTCCCTTGTCCATACTTCGCTTGCAGTTCTCAATTCTTCTTGCTTTCCTTCAATCATGAGGCTCGATCTACTAACTCCTGGTAGTTATTGAAACTTGCTACCATCAAGGCATCTTGAACTCATCATTTAGTCCTTCTAGGAACTTCTCTGTTTGCTGCATCTGTAACGTCATCAGGGGCATAACGTGCTAATTTGCTAAAGTCATCCCATCTTGTGCCAGTCCTTCCTCCTTGGCGTAAGTTCGAAACTCACGCTTCTTCATAGCCATGGCTCCTGTTTGAAACATGGGCTGTCTGGCTTCTTGGCTGATCCCATGTGGCGGTGTCTGGGATAAGTGGCTGTGAAATTCTCCCACCATCTTTGCGGGTCCTTCAAGCGATGTCTGCAAACTTCACTCTTTCTCCATCATGCATCCTGCGTGGTCGCTCCTTCCTATCTTGCGGAGCCAGGTCATACTGCTACAATCGGCTCGGTGCTCTTTGGAATACACGGCGGGTTCGTCTAAGAAGCGAGTCGGATGATCCTGGTGGTGGTGGCGGTGGGTTGTTGTTGTTGTTGTTGTTGTTAGCCCAATGTTTGAATCGGTGATACGCTGCTGGATCAATTGGGTGATCTCTGGCGGAAAAAGCGAATCGAATTCGCGTCTCGGAGGCATCGATGGGTTTAGAAAGAGAGAAATGTAGAATAGAATGAGGGCTAAGGGAATCACTACCCAAATGCACATGAGCAAATGCACACAAAATCACTTCATTCAATCAAACAAGGCTTTACGATCTAACTATCCAAAAGTCGTGTACTATAATGTTTACATGGAGGATACTACTAATATGTGGGGGACTTCTACTAATTTGAACGGTGGAAGACTCCATGATGCTGCTCGACTTCATCTTCAAAATCGGGTTCACTTGGATCCGAATCGTGTCGTCGATGTTGATGTAGTCGATTGGGTGTTCGACATCTTGGTCTTCATTCTGGCGCCAACTTCTTCTTGAGCTCTTGATCTAGTACTTAAGATCGTTATTGTGTCTTGCGAGCTACGATCTCGTCCATGTAGTCCTTGCGTGTAGTCTTTAGTTCTTCTTCGGTTCAATGATCCTTTCCTTTGTCTTACGCAACTCCAACATGTCATTGCACATTTGATTCTCTGGCGTCGAATGTGCTGATTTAACTCTGGATGAAAGCTGCAATGGACCTATCCTTCTTGGTGTTGGGACGTCCGGTTTCGTCTCGGCGTCCAAATCTGGTAGATGGTGTCCTTGAGGTCTTCTTGATAAACTTCCCCAATCGTCCCATAGTGATGTGAGCTACCATGCTCTTTCCCGGACTCAAGTGGGTGCCTTGAAAACACTATCTATTGGCTTGGTGATTGGGGTGAATGTCCTTCTGGGCGTGAGCATGAATCTTCGGCGCTCCTCTTGAGGAGTGGCGTTGAAAGTCCGGTGAAGCTTGGTAATCAATGTTGGTGCTTAGTAACTTCCTTCAAGTGAAATCCAAAAGGTGTGCCTTCATCCGGTTGGGTGTACTTGATCTTGCGTCCGTCATCCTAAAAGAGTAGAAAAGATGAGGAGTTAGAAAATGAGAAGAGAGTGATCTATGGCTTTAACTTAGTGGTGGTGTCCTCGTCGGTGTGCCTCGATACCATTCTCGTGGCGACCGGACCCAAATGGATCAAGTCTCGTGCTCGGTGTCATCCTTGGATCGATAATCTTGACACCACCGATCTTGAAGGATTTATAGCGAGTAGCAATCACACTTATTACATCGTTGTCCACAAGGCTGAATACAATAAATGGCTTAAGGCCATCTAATAATAAACGGAAGGCTTGGAAGATAAGCGAGTCCATCAACTCCAACGGCATCCTGAGTATAGAACCACGACCTAACACCTTTAATAAATGCAGAAAATGCATAGCGTGAAAAGTTGCAGCCAACAATTGACACATGGAATATCTTGGCAATGTAACACATAAACAATGAATGAATAAGCCTATACTACATGCATATTTGGCTGGTGGTAAGGCTCTCAATTTGTTGCATAAAGCTGATTTTCCCTACATCAAAGGAATAATTTTATTTAACTATCATGGTGGTTGTTAAACATTGAGAATGGTTGGACATCCTCAATCCCAATTAAAAGTACTCATCAAAACCCAATAACTTTTATTTAGAAGTAACATGTTGAGATTCACATGATAATCAAGTCGGATACTCAAATTGTCCATAACGGGACACGGCTAATCATGATTAGTTTATACACTCTGCGGAGGTTTACTTTTCCCCACAAGACTCGATCGCCTCCGCTTGGTTCTCGCACTACATGGTGTTTGAAAGCGGATGGCCGAGACATAGTCTTTGAAGCACTAGCACCTTACATGTGGGTAGACCGTACCAACCTACATCCCCTACATCAGCTAGCCTACCGTAAGAGTTCGCACAACAGTAAACTACGGAGCCCATAATTGGCTTGTGGCTGCCGGAAGTTTCAGTTTGAATAATCTTATGATCCCTTAGAGCACAGGTGGCGGTCCGAAGAAATCAGGCAAGTCTGATGGAAACCAGGTGCCTCAATCCACCCAGGATGTGTGTTTGGTTGCCACCTTAGATAAACCATTAATTAACAATCTCACATCATCATGGATATTCACTCACCCAATCCCGTCTACTAGCATAGCATGACATAATAAGCAAGCGTAAGTAACTCCCAAGGTTTCATAAGTAAAAGCAGGTAAAGGTACTACCTCAATCTACTTCCCAAACCCACAATTTAATTAGATCCTAACCATGCAAGTGTTTGAGGAATAGATCTAATGCATAAAACTGGGTAGTAGAAAAAGGTATGATCAAGTGTTACTTGCCTTCTGATGATCCATGAGTCCTAGAGATTGAAGTAACAAGCGGCGCCTCCAGGTGATCTAGCAGACAACAACAAGCATACAATAAGTACTCATCTAATGCAGAAATCTCGAATAAAAGATCTAACGGAAGTTCAACTTAGAACCCTGGTTACAAAGAATCGAATCAAAACAAATTGAAAGTCGAAACTCGAGAAACGTCTCGGTTTAGCGATCTGAAATTAGGTCAAAATTTCACATGGCAAAACTCTGTGAAAGTAGGGTAGTCGGGCAGCGGTTTCGTTCTGAAACTCCGTAACGAATCACGATTCCGATAAGCGGGAAATAAAACAGTTTTGAAAATCAATCTGAAATCAAATCGGAAAATAGGTTTAATCCGATTAAAGAAAAGCGGAAAGAGTTAAATAGTGAGCG
>JAHIAM010013561.1:0-13346 GCA_021605205.1 Aegilops longissima
ATCTAGTTCACATCGCCATTGATTAACGGATAGGTCACATCGCCATGTGACCAACATCCAAGAGTTTACTAGTGTAGCTAAACTAGTTCACATCACCATGTGATTAAGACTCAATGAGTTAGGGTTTTGATCATGTTTTCCTTGTGAGAGAAGTTTTTAGTCAGCGGGTCTGCATATTCAGATCCGTATGTACTTACAATTCTCTATGTCATATTGTAAATGCTGCTTCCACGCTCCACTTGAAACTATTCAAATGGGTGCTCCACTATCGTATCCGGTTTGCTACTCGAGTCACTTTCGGATAGGTGTTAAAGCTTGCATCGGCGTAAACCTTCGCCGAACTCTTTATCACCTCCATAATCGAGAAACATGTCCTTATTTATTCCAAGGACAATTTTGACCGCTGTCAATGATCCCCATTCTGGATCATTCTTGTACCTTAGTGACTCATGGCAGCACACACTTCCGGTGCGGTACACGAGCATAGCATACTATAGAGCCTCGTCTAAAGCATAGGGACAACCTTGTCCTTCTTTTACTGCGTGGTCGAGCTTTAAGTCTTAACTTCATACTTTACATCTCGAGGCAAGAACTCCTTCTTTGGTGATCCATCTTGAACACCTTCAAGATCATGTCAAAATATATGCTCATTTGAAAGTACCATTAAGCGGTTTTGATCTATCCTCATAGATCTTGATGCTCAATGTTTGATAGCTTAAACCAGTTTTCTATTGAAAACACTTTTCAAATAACCCTATATGCTTTCTAGAAATTCTACATCATTTACGATCAACAATATGTCAACAACATATACTTATCAGAAATTCTATAGTGCTCCTACTCACTTCTTTGGAAATACAAGTTTCTCATAAACTTTGTATAAACCCAAAATCTTTGATCATCTCATCAAGCGTACATTCCAACTCCGAGATGCTTACTCCAGTCCTTAGAAGGATTGCTGGAGCTTTGCATACTTGTTAGCGTCTTTCGAGATTTGTCAAAACCTTCTAGTTGTATTACATACAACCTTTCCTCAAGAAAATATCGAGAAACAATGTTTTGACATCCTATTTGCAAGATTTCATAAATAATGCAGTAACTGCTAATCCAATTCCAACAGACTCTTAGCATCGCTCTGAATGAGAAAGTCTCATCGCATGTCAACTCCTTGAACTTGTGCATAAAACATCTTAACGACAAGTCGAGCTTTCTTAATGGTGACACTTTACCATCATTGTCGTCTTCTTCCAAAATCCATTTGTACCCAACAGCCTCTCGACCATCAAGTAATTCTTCCAAAGTCTACACTTTGTTTTCATACATGGATCCTCTCTCAGGATTTTATGGCCTCAAGCCATTTGCGAATCGGGCCCCATCCTTCTCCATAGCTCTTGGGTTCATTGTTGTCTAGCAACATGACCTTCAAGATAGGATCACCGTACTACTCTGAAGCGGTACCTGTCCTTGTCAGTCCTCATTGGTTTTGTAGTGACTTGATCCGAAGCATTATGATCACTATCATCAGCTTCCACTTCATGTGCCCTGCTACACACTAGTTGAAGTGATGGTTCAACAACCTCATCAAGTCTCCACCATCCTCCTCAATTCTTTCGAGAGAAACTTTTCCTCGAGAAAGGACCCGTTCTAGAAACAATTACTTTTGCTTCGGATCTGAGATAGGAGGTATACCCAACTGGTTTTTGAGTGTCCTATGAAGATGCATTTTATCCGCTTTGGGTTCGAGCTTATCATCACGAAACTTTTCACACAAGCGTCATGACCCCAAACTTTTAAGAAAGCGACAACAGGTTTCTCCAAACCATAGTTCAAGCGGTGTCGTCTCAGCGGAATTACGTGGTGCCCTATTATAGTGAGTGCGGTTGTCTCTAATGCCTAACCCATGAATGATAGTGGTAATTCGATAAGAGACATCATAATAGCGCACCATATCCAATAGGGTGCAACTATGATGTTCGGACACACCATCACACTATGGTGTTCGAAGGTATTAATTGTGAAACAATTTCCACATGTCTTAATTGTGTGCCAAAGCTTCGTAACTCAGATACTCATCTCTATGATCATATCATAGACATTTTATCCTCTTGTCACAATGATCTTTAACTTCACTCTGAAATTACTTGAACCATTCAATAATTCAGACTTTGTGTTTCATCAAGTAAATATACTCAACATCTACTCGAATCATCTGTGAAGTCGAGAACATAACGATATTCCTTTGCATGCCTCGGCACTCATTGGACTGCACACATCAAAATGTGTTACTTCCAACAGGTTGCTACCTTGTTCCATCTTCTTGAAACCGAGGCTTTTCAGTCATCTTGCCCATGTGGTATGATTTGCATATCTCAAGTGATTCAAAATCAAGTGAGTCCAAACGATCCATCTGCATGGAGTTTCTTCATGCGTATACACCAATAGACATGGTTTGCATGTCTCAAACTTTTCAAAACCGAGTGAGTCCAAAGATCCATTGTAACATCCCAAATTTCCCATTTGGAATGTTTTACAATTATAGCTAAGCATCTATGCATTGTTTGAAATTGAGTGGCATTTGAAGTTTGAGAAGATTTTGAGTTGATGGAATTTGAATTTGAATTGGCGGTTGAAATTTATTTCAAACCAATGCTGACAAATACTTGAGAAAAAGTATGAGAGGAGTAAACATGACACTCCAAATATGTCGAAGAAAACATTGCCAAAAGTTTGAATTCAAATTTTGATTTTATTTGGGATTTTAGAAAATGTTTTTTGAAGTTTGAGTTTGCCCTGGAAAAATGTTCAAATTATAGGGAATATTCCTGATCATTTGATATATATATGTCCTATATAAAAAATATATATCTAAATATATTTTCTCTCTCTCACTAATTCAAAAAAAATAGAAAAAAAAAACCAGGCGCCCGGCCGAACCAGCCCGGCCAGCCAGCGGCCGAGGCAGGCCACAGGCTGACCGACCGATATGGGCAGCATGACCAGCCCAGCCGAGCTAGCCGACCCGAGCCGCCGCACCCGAACCTCCTACCCCTCGGTCGCCCGACCGAATCGACCCCCCACTCTCTCATCGACACCCCGACCCCACCCCGTCTTCTTCCCCTTGCCCAAGCCAGACCGCGCCGCCGCCGTCGCCGGGATCCCAAAGATCTCGGGATCCTCCCCCGATCCGCCCCCTCGCCCAAGTCGAGGCCCCTATATAAACCGACCCCCCCTCGACCCGTTCCCCCGCTTTCCCCCTCGCCTCCCCCTCGCTCTCGCCCGCAATCCCTCGCTGGAGCCCAGCCGCGCCCGCGTCATTGCCCTTGGCCGCCTCTGAACCCCCAGGCTCCACCGACTTCACCACCGACCCCCCCTCGCTCCGCCGCACCCGCCGGACACCTCCGCCGTCGCCCCGGACCACCGTAGCTACCGCGCCGTCGTCACCGAGCCGCCGTCGACCGTCGCCGACGTCGCCACCTCGGTGAGTCGCCGGAAACCCCCTCCGCCGTTAGATCTAAAATCTAGGGTGTAGATTAGATTAGCGAAGGGGTATGTTTTTTTTATAGACCCGGTTTTAGTTACGGTTTATTTTGGTTAGATAGCAGGTTAGTTGGACCGGCCCGACTCGGTTTGTTTTCTGTTAACCGCGGGCACGTTTTAGTTATTTAACGCCCGATGCGTTAGATAGGCCCATTAGCGTCAGTTCCCTTTTAGTTAATTTTTTTCGTTTCTATTTTTAACAGAATAGTTTTAGTTTTGTAAAATCCATATCTTTTAATCTACTTAATATTTTTAATTGATTCTTTTTTTGTTAGTTTGCAAATTTGTTGTAGTTTCTGTAGAAAATATGTTTAGTCATGTTAAAATTATTAGAACTTATTTTATTTTAGATTTAGACAGATTAGTAATTCTGCTATAAAATGAGTTAGGATTATTTTATTTTAGTGATTCTTTTTGTCACTACTTTGTTTTGACCTTGCCTAACCGTAGGAATTTATTTGGGCACTTTAGATTTAATAAAAAAAATAGTTTTAATCAAAATCATGTGGTTCTTATTTATTTAACTAGCTACTGTTTTCCTATTGTTTTATTTAGCAAATAATTTTATTTTACCTATGGCATAGTTTATTCTAGATTAGTTTCTGTAACTTTAGAACAGGAACTTTTATTTACAATAAATAAAAATTTTATTTTATTTTTTCTTGCTAGAATTGTTATAGGCATAATAGGAGTTCTATAATAGCTTTTGATGTGATTCTTTTTGCTCCTAGTTGCATGATGTTTTCTCTTCTGTTAGTTAGCAAAAACCCATGCTTAGGTTCTGTTAAGAAAAATTTGGTTGTGTAAAACTATTTCTTGGTTGTTGTTTGATGGGGTGAAAACATTGATTTGGATTTCTTCGAGTTTTCTTTGGGTTTTGGTTCAATTGTTTTGTGTGTTATGTTAGCATGCTGTTATGTTAATTGATTGTATGCTCTTATGCTTATATGATTATTGTTTGCCTCGGTAGAATTTCCGGAGTGCGAAGCTTGCTACCACGAGTCCCTAGCTTTCGAAGATCGTCAGCAAGGCAAGTCATTTGACCATGTTTACTTTTACAATACCTATGATTTTATTGCATTAGAATTTTACCTCCCCACCATGCATGCAGTAGGAGAATTTTAAGTTATGTTCTTGAGTAGTATCATGAGGTAGGATGAACCCAATTCCCTTGTTACCATGGCGGGGAAAGTAGTTTATTTTGCTATGCTCGTAGGCGGGGTTGGTTGAGTGAATCATAAGGGAGATGTGAGAGTCAAGATGATGACAACCCCATGACTTCAAGCTCAAGATGGACTTCAAAATTCACTCTTGGGTGGAGGGCGGTTGTGGGCACCTGGAGAAAACCGGTGGTTGGCGGGATGCATGGAGAAGCGCCATGACATCTTGCGGAGCTTCACCCAGCCACGAAGAGACGGATGTATACCTCATTGACGGAAGCTTACTGTGCAGCCGCAAGCCATTATGGGCTCTGGCTTGGTCAACCCTAGTTGTGACTCTGGCGGACGGTGCTCGAGATGTAGAAGAAGCGGTAGGATTGGATGGGTACGGCGGTGGCGGAGGAACTCTTGGAAGACCCTGTTTCGTTCGTCCGTCTTCAAACACCATGAAATGCGAAGACTTAAAGGAGGAGCGAATCTTGCGGGTAAAGTCATAAACCTCTGCGAGTGAAGATCTAATCGATTAGTCGTGTCCCGATTCTGAGACAATTTGAGCCTCTGGAACTTGGAGTATTTGGATATCTCAACACCAAAATTAATAAATTAATTGAGGGGTTATTTAATAATTGGGAATGAGACATTGGTTGGCGGAACCATCTCAATAACTACCAACATTTTGTAGTATTTGCAATAAAATCCATTGTTGTAGGAAAAAGCGGCTTTTTAAAAACAATGAAACTTAAACCCCTGCCAAATTGCATATAGTGTTAGTAATTTTTATTGTTATTCTCTCTTCATGACTTGCGGCATATTCAAAATGCTAACCTACGGCTGCAACGTCTTATGTTGCGAGAGGAGTATTCGATCGGGAGTGAGGCTACGATCACGCTTGGCGATTGCCCTATGGTCGGATGGACTCGCTATTTTCTCGCTTCGAGCTTTATTTAGTTTATTTCTCATGAGTTGGCCTTGGCGAATTTATTCTATTGTAATAAAGACTCGATATGAGAATCGTGTAATAAATTCAGGTGTGATTGAACTTTGATTATTTCATCAATGTCTTGTGTGTGCGGCATGATCTTGGGATGGTACAGCTACGGAGACTTGACCGATTTTGGTGGTCGCTCTGAGAGATAGTATCGAGCACTGCTGACCGTGGGGCGTAACCCCTAGGTTCGGAAAGCCATAGGAAGAGACTATTTATTTTATGTCCTTATCATTCCGTAATTCTCCCTTTTCATTTCGACTTCTCTCCGATTTTCAACATTCTAGATGGCGCGAGTTCACCCGGTTACGCTACGGAGTTTTGCCGGCCGGATGAGGCGATGCCTCTCGGCAGAAGCTGGTCAGATCGTGAAGAAGCTGAAGATTGCTCTGCCCTCAATCACGGGAAGCCTACCAATGCACTTAAGCGGATACCCTTCTGAGGATTGAGGTGCACATTCGAGGAGGACCCGGAGGACATTGAGCCTATTGACTTTGAGTTTACCGATTTCAATTGGATCCTCGGAAGAGACATGGCGATTTATCGTGCACTTGGACATCTCGAGAAGAGTACATGGCGAGCTCGACCCATCGAGACCTCGCCATGATTTCTCATGAGCTAGGAATGGAGATATCATCCGTCTTTGTGAGGGCGACTCCATTCTCTCATATGTCCAAGACTTGGAGTGTCTCCTCGGAAGCAGGAGATCCGGACTTCGCCGTAACTTCGAAGGTACACGAGGAGGCTGTTGTTCGTGGCTGGGCGGAGGAGAAATCACGCGCAGACTTCCTTGACCATGAAGAAGAAATCAAGGATTTCATGGAAAGTCGACAATCTGAAAATGAATGTTGCCGCATTAGAGAGAAGATGGACTTGGGAGAAGACCTTTTCGAGTGGAGATGGCGGACCTCTCGTGAGCAATGACCAGGATTATGAAGAGCTCCACGGAAGAAAGCCGCAAGAGGGCGCCACATCGAGGGCGCCACACGGAGAGGGCCGCACCGGAGGACACAAGGATAATTGATGAATACATTTAGTCAACCGCCATGTTATTTTATTTTTCCGTCGATCAGTTAGGACGTTATTTTCGATTAGTCGTGAAATTTGTAATCCGAGATTGAACCATGTTTGAGATGATTGAATAAATGATTGGTGTGATTATGATTGTGCATTCATATGGGTAGTGATATTTTCTCATTAGACCCTTGTTCTATTCTAATTTTCTCATCCACTCCAAAACACGGATGCCTCGAGGCGTGACCCGGTCTCAACTTTCCGCGGAGCTCACCCGGCTGATCCGGTGAGAATGCCCTCATCGGATGCTCATCGAGAACGAACAACAACAACAACAACAATCCACGCCACCACCCCTGTTGACAACTTGACCCGCTTCCTAAGGCTGAATCCGCGGTGTTCTCTAGCAGCCTTGAGGCGATTGTGGCCGATGATTAGCTCCGCAAGGTCGGAAGGAGTTAGCTTCTTTGGATGCAGATCACGGAGAAAGGTGCGCTTGCGCTTTATCGACGATGGACCTGCAGCCTCTTGGTGGGAGAACTACACGCCACTTATCCCATCGCCACCATCACGTGGGATCAGTTCAGCGGCTTTCCGCACCGCTCATGTCCCATTTGGAGCCATGAGTGCGAAGAAGCGTGAGTTCCGCAACTTCGCCGGAGAACCGTCTTGTGGGGCGATGCGTGGATGAGTTCAACAAGTTAGCTCGCTATGCCCCGGATGATGTGGCCACAGATGCATAAGCAGGAAAAGTTTCTCGAGGACTCAATGGCGAGTGGGTATGCAGCTTATGGTGGCTACCTTCAACAACTACCGAGAGCTGGTAGACAAGGCCACCATACTTGAAGGTAAGCAGCAGTAGATTGATAGCATAAGCGGAAGTATGGCGGGGAAGTACAACTCTGGAGCTCAGCGAAGCCCCATTATGCCCCATACTCGGGAGGGCATACCCATCACACCATGGAGGACATAATCATGGAGGACATAACCATGGAGGAAATGGGAACAAACATAACCCGACAACAAGTCGAGGCAATGGAAATGGCAATGGAAACCAGCATCGTCCTGCCCGGCTCGAGAAGGATCTGAGTCACATCACTGTTTCAAGTGCGGAAAACAGGGCACTATGCCACCGCTGCCGGAGGCCAAGCGGAGGAATGGAAGCGGCAATGGAAGCTCAGCAAAAAGCCCAACCCTTTTCCTCGTGCTCGGGTGAACCACATTGGCGTGGAGGGCGTCTATGATCAGCCGGTTTCTTGTGGTTGGTAAGTTTTATTAAATTCGCATCAATATTGGTACTCTTTGATTACGGTGCAAGCGCATTCATTCATATCAAGGGTAGTTGTGGAAAATGCGGGTTGGCCACTAGAACCCTTAGAAGCACTCTTCACGTCGGTTCGCGGGAGGAGAAATGATGGCGAGCTTAGGCTGTCATGCAACCCTCAACGTCGGAAACCATAAATTTCCGCATACCTCATAGTATTGGAAACCCGGACCTTGGATGTAATCCTAGGCATGGATTAGTTGACAAAGTTTGAAGGAAACATAGGCTGTGCCCGCAAGTCGACTCTGCTCACCACTCGGGCGAAGAGGATCAAGTATGTATCGGGCGTATCCGATGAAGAATCGGTGCATTCCCTCACGGGAGTTGTTGGGAGGAAGTGCCGATGGTGCAAGATTTTCCGATGTGTTTCGGAGGAATTACAGAATGCCACGGACGAGAGATATTGAATTTCTAATTGAGTTATTGCCGGCACAGCCCCAATATCCAAGACCCTATCGGATGCCCCGAGCGATTTGAAAGAGATCAAGAATCAAATTAATGAACTCTTGGAGAAGGGATATATTAATTGGCTTCGTCACCTTAGGGAGCCCAGTTCTTTTGGTAGAGAAGAAGGATGGAACCACGAGAATGGTTGTGGATTATCGTTCGTTGAGCAGCGTGACCATCAAGAACAAGTACCCTCTGCCGATGATTAATGACCTATTTGATCAGCTAGTTGGAGCCAAGGTATTCTCAAGATCGATCTTGATCGGGTATCATCGATTGAAGATCCGTGAAAAGGATATACCTAAAACCGCATTCACCACGGTATGGTTTATATGAGTATACCGTCATGTCATTGGATTGACTAATGCCCTGCATACTTCATGAATTTGATGAACAAGGTATTTATGGAATATCTGGACAAGTTTGTCGTGGTGTTCATCGATGATATACTGATTTTCTCCAAAAGCGAGGAAGAGCATAAGGAACATTTGCGTCTAGTTACGGAGAAACTCAGAGAACATCAGTTGTATGCCAAGTTCAGCAAATGTGAATTTTGGCTGAAGGAAGTCAGATTCCTCGGACATGTTATTTCAGGAGAAGGAATAGCGATTGACCCGCCAAGGTTGTATCGATCACCGATTGGCGATCGCCCACCTCGATCAAGGAGATCCATGATTTTCTCGGACTCGCGAGGATATTATCGGAGGTTTATTGAAATTTCTCGAAGATTGCCAAGCCCATGGTGAGCTGTTGAAGAAGGGCGCCAAGTACATTTGGACCGAGGATTGTGAAGCGGTTTCGAGGAATTGAAGAAGCGTTTGGTTACAGCCCGATGCTGATTTTGCGGACATACACAAGGATTACGGGTATATTGTGGCGCTTCTCGTCGGGGACTCGGAGGAGTACTCATGCAGGAAGGAAAAGTTGTAGCTTATACCTCCAGACAGCTACGACCACGAGATGAATTATACCACACATGATTTGGAGTTAGCAGCAGTAGTGCATGCACTCAAGACACAGAGACATTTCCTTACGAAAACCGTTGTGATGTTTACACAGATCATAAGAGCTTGAAGTATATTTTCATGCGAAAGAGTTGAACCTCGAGCGGAGGAGATGGCTAGAGTTAATCAAGGACTATGACATGAAATTGCATTACCACCGAGGAAGGCTAATGTTGTAGCCGATGCTTTGAGCCGTAAGAGTTATGTGAATACTCTTATAGCGGGAGGATTACCCAGGAGTTAGTCGATGACCTCGGAGATCTTATTTGGAGATAGTTCGAGAGGATATGTTGCAACTCTGGAAGTTCAGTCCACTTTGGCGAAAGAATCCGTGAAGCCTAGAAGTCGGACAAGGAAATTGATGAGATAAAGAAAGGATGAATGAAGGAAAAGCTAAAGGGTTTCGTAAGGATGAATCACGGAGCTATATGGTTCGAGGATCGTATTTATGTACCCAATGATCCCGAACTCAGGAAGCTAATTCTTGAGGAGGCTCATGATTCACCGTACTCGATTCACCCGGTAACACCAAGATGTATCTGGATTTGAAGGAAAGTTTACGGTGGGCGGTATGAAGAAGGATATTGCGAGTGCGTAGCGATGTCGATGTTTGTCAATGAGTAAAAGCGAGAACATCGAAGCCAGCGAGGTTACTTCAACCTTTGCGATTCAGTGGAAATGGGAATAACTTGGAATGGATTTTATCACAGGATTACCGGGACCCGTTCAGGTTATGATTCCATATGGGTAGTGGTTGATCGATTGACCAAGGTAGCTCATTTCATTCCGTGAAGACTACCTATACCGGTGCTAAGTTAGCCAAGATATACATGACCAGGATCGTATATGCATGGAGTTCGAGAGTATCGTGTCGAGATAGAGAACACAATTTACCTCAAAGTTTTGGAATCAGTTGCATGAAACTTTGGGTACAAGGCTGGAGTTGATCAGACTTTTCATCCATGAGATAGATGGACGGACCGAGAGAGTCAACCAAATCTGGAGGACATGTTGAGAGCTTGTGCGCTAGACTATGGGTCTAGCTGGGATGATAATTGCCATCTGCGGAATTCTCGTACAATAACAGTTATCGGACCCGATCGAAGATGGCCCCTTCGAAGCTCTATATGGAAGGAGTGCGAGAACACCATTCTTTGTGGGATGGTGTGGGAGATCGAAAACTTTTCGGTCCCGATCTTATCGGAGATTCGAAGAAAGTCAAGCTGATTGAGATAGACTCAAGGTAGCCCGGTCGAGGCGGAAGAGTTATGCCGACGATGGCGCAAGAAGTAACTTACACGAGCGGGAGGCCGGGCATATCTTCGTGTGTCCCCACCGTGGAATCAAGAGGTTCGGTGTTAAAGGAAAGTTAGCACCCGGTTCATTGGCCCTAAAATCCTCGAGCGTCGTGGAGAAGTTGCTTACAAGTTGGAATTGCGGAAGGATTGTCCGGAGTTCATGATGTCTTCCATGTTTCTTAGGTGAAGAAATGCCATGCCGACATGGCTGATATTCCGTTGAGAGACACAGTGCCCCTAGAGGCCATACAGCTCGACAGTGATCTGACTTATGAGGAGAAACCCGTCTGAATTCTCGAGACTGCGAATAGAGTCACCCGCAGCTAGATCATCAAGTTTTGCAAGGTGTTGTGGAGTCATCATTCGAGGAGGAAGCCACACAGGGGCGAAGAAGACCTCCGTCGAGACCACCGCACCTATTTGCTAGCCAACCCGAATCTCGGCGAGATTCATCTTAAAATGGTAGGTTTGTAACATCCCAAATTTCCTATTTGGAATGTTTTACAATTATAGCTAAGCATCTATGCATATTGTTTGAAATTGAGTGGCATTTGAAGTTTCAGAAGATTTTGAGTTGATGGAATTTGAATTTGAATTGGCAGTTGAAATTTATTTCAAACCAATGCCTGACAAATACTTGAGAAAAAGTATGAGAGGAGTAAACATGACACTCCAAATATGTCAGAAGAAAACATTGCCAAAAAGTTTGAATTCAAAATTTGATTTTATTTGGGATTTTAGAAAAATGTTTTTTTAGTTTGAGTTTTGCCCCTGGAAAAATGTTCAAATTATAGGGAATATTCCCCTGATCATTTTGATATATATATGTCCTATATAAAATATATATATATTTAAATATATTTTCTCTCTCTCACTAATTCAAAAAAAATAGAAAAAGAAAACCCAGGCGCCATGACCAGCCTTGACCAGGCATGAGGCAGCCACAGGCCAGACCCGACCACGGGCAGGCCCGGCCGAGGCCTTGACCCGGCCAGCCGAGCCAGCCGACCCGAGCCGCCGCAGACCTCCTACCCCTCGGTCGCCCGGCCCGAATCGACCCCCACTCTTACCTGACACCCCGACCCCACCGTCTTCTTCCCCTTGCCCAAGCCAAACCGAGCCACCGTCGTCGCCGGGATCCCGAAGATCCCGGGATCCTCCGATCCGCCCCTCGCCCAAGTCGAGGCCCCTATATAAACCGACCCCCACTCGACCCGTTCCCCCGCTTTCCCCCTCGCCTCCCCCTCGCTCTCGCCCGCAATCCCTCGCCGGAGCCCGAAGCCGCCGCCGCGCCATTGCCCTGCCCCGGCTGCCTCGAACAGTTTCTGTAGAAAATATGTTTAGTCATGTTAAAATTATTAGAAATTGTTTTATTTTAGATTTAGACAGATTAGTAATTCTGCTATAAAATGAGTTAGGATTATTTTATTTTAGTGATTCTTTTGTCACTACTTTGTTTTGACCTTGCCTAACCGTAGGAATTTATTTGGGCATTTTAGATTTAATAAAAAAATAGTTTTAATCAAAATCATGTGGTTCTTATTTATTTAACTAGCTACTTGTTTTCCTATTGTTTTATTTAGCAAATAATTTTATTTTCCTATGTGATAGTTTATTTTAGGTTAGTTTCTGTAACTTTAGAACATGAACTTTTATTTACAATAAATAAAAATTTTTTTTTATTTTCTTGCTAGGTTATTATAGGCATAATAGGAGTTCTATAATAGCTTTTGATGTGATTCTTTTTGCTCCTAGTTGCATGATGTTTTCTCTTACATTAGTTAGCAAAAACCCATGCTTAGGTTCTGTTAAGAAAAATTTGGTTGTGTAAAACTATTTCTTGGTTGTTGTTTGATGTGGTGAAAACATTGATTTGGATTTCTTGAGTTTTCTTTGGGTTTTGGTTCAATTGTTTTGTGTGTTATGTTAGCATGCTGTTATGTTAATTGATTTGATGCTCTTATGCTTATATGATTATTGTTTGCCTCGGTAGAATTTCCGGTCTGAAGCTTTGCTATCACGAGTCCCTAACTTTTCGAAGATCGTCGGCAAGGCAAGTCATTTGATCATGTTTACTTTTACAATACCTATGATTTTATTGCATTAGAATTATACCTCCCACCATGCATGCAGATAGGAGAATTTTAAGTTATGTTCTGCGAGTAGTATCATGAGGTAGGATGAACCCAATTCCCTTGTTACCATTGCCCGGGAGAAGTAGTTTATGTTTGCTATGCTTTCGTGAAGCGGGGTTGGTTGAGTGATTCATAAAGGGAGATGTGAGAGTCAAGATGATGACAACCCCATGACTTCAAGCTCAAGATGGACTTCAAAATTCACTACTAGATGGAGGGGAGCGGTTGGCCGGGCACCACAGAGAAAACCAGCGGTTGGCAGGATGCATGGAGAAGCGCCATGACATCTGCGAGCTTCACCCAGCCCGAAGACGGATGGATACCCCATTGACAAGCTTACCTGCGCCGCAAGCCATTATGGGCCTGGCTTGGTCAACCTTAGGTGTGACTCTGGCGGACGGTGCTCGAGATGTAGAACGGTAGGATTGGATGGGTCGGCGGT
>JAHIAM010013563.1:0-13052 GCA_021605205.1 Aegilops longissima
GACAAGTGACCTCTCTTCATCTTGCTCCAGCTCATCCGTAGCGATTCGCCATGGGGCTTTCCCAAGCAGCGTGTACGGGCTGCAGCCAGGAGGGCAGCGATAGCGGCTGACAAGCTACCATCATGGCAAATGGGACACGGTCCCATTACACTATTGAGGCGGCCCGGGCCATTTATGTCTCTTGTCCTTTGCCGTCGAGTTAGGTATAGATCCGTACCTTTGTCAAAGCGGTGTACCAACCTCTGTTTTACTATCTTACCCTTGTCTACTTGCCACTGTGGTGACCCCTTGTGCCTATAAAGGAGGCCCAATTCAGCGTGAAAGGGTTGGTTAACTCCGGCTTGTTCATTAGACTCATACAAAGCCACACTCACTCGGGCTAGGTTTTGTAGCCCTCATTGCTCCCTAGCAAGAACACAATATAATCCACAAAGCAGCGTAGGAGTGTTATCTCTCGGAGGCTCGAACTGGGTAAATCTGCTCGTGTGCATCGCCGATCCGCTCTTTGTGCATCCTCCGCCCCCTCCGAACCACAAGGGACCCAGGTCCCATAGGTGTTGTGGGCCACGATCAACTTCCCCGACATCTTTGGCGCTAGGTAGGGGTCGAGGCTTGTGAACCCGATCCGGCGTTCACAGGCGGTTTCTTCATCAACATCTTCGTCAACATGGCGAGAAGAAGTCTTGGCAGAGCATCGCGAGAACCCACCACCACGGGTGGCAGTGGTGGGGGAAAATCTTGGCGGAGAGCAGGCGTCGTCGAAGAGCCCTAGCGCCGCCGGGTCAAGGACAAGGCAGCACAAGCCGTCCGAGTCCGCATGCGTCCTTATCGCCCGATGCGGCTATATCTCCCGATGTCGAGGCCGGCGTAGAAGCATAACGCATTGAAAGCAATGTCATAAGTGAGGTAATCTTCACACAACCCATGTAATAATAAGGAAAAAGATACATAGTTGGCTTCGATGCCACTTCACCGATACATAAATAAACATCCATCATTGAGTACACTCAAGGTCCGACTACGGAACCAAAAAAAGAAGATACCCCAAATGCTACACAGATCGATCGTCCAGCGCACCACTACGATCATCAGGAAAAGACACATAGTAACGACCACGTTCCTCGTCGAACTCCCTTGAGCTCGGTTGAGTCACCTTGGCATCTCGGAACCTGCAACTGTTTTGGAAGTATCGTGAGTCAGGGACTCAGCAATCTCACACCGAGATCAAGAATATTTAAGCTTATAGGAAGAAGAGTATTAAAGTGGAGCTGGCAGCGACTAGCATATATGGTGGCTACTTAAAAAAGGCGAGAAGAGAGCAAAACACGGCGTGAAACTAGTAGCGATCAAAAGTGATCTGAACTACTTACGTGGACATAACTCCAACACCGTGTTCACTTCCGGACTCCGCGAAGAGACCATCACGGTTACCCTGTTGATGTGTATTTTAATTGAGGTCAACCGGGTTTTCTACCGGACATTAACAAATTCCCATGCCTCATAACATGGCACGGCTTTGAAAGATATTACCTGCGGTGTCCCAACAGCCCATTATAAGCTCTCACGGTCAGCGAAGGATATTCCTTTCAGGGAAGACCGATCAATCTCGGAATCCCGGACTACAAGACATTTGGACAATAAAACAAGACCAGCAAGACCACCCATTGTCCGACAAATCCCGATAGGAGCTGCACTATCTGTTCTCAAGGCACCGGATAAGCTAAGCGTCAGAAACCGGCGTAATCCAAGTTGCCAAGGAATGGTCCATCGGTGCTCTAGTTTGAACCAACGCTCGAAGAACCTTGGCGGGGTTTAAAATAAGATGACCCTCGGGCTCCGAAAACCGGGAAAAAAGGCAGGTGGCAAATGGTAAAACCAATGGGGCCTTTGAAGATTTATTACCTTCGGGTCCCAAAACCCTTAAACCCCGGTAAGGAAAGGAAATTCCCAAGGAAACCATAACCGGAATCCCGGAAACAAGGTTTGGCAATAAAAAAACCGGGCAAAGGCCCCCCACCCTTTACCAAATATAGGGTGTATTTTTAAGGCAAGGATAAGTAACCCCAAAAGGGTAAACCAAGTTCCAAAAGGCCATCTCCTGTTTAACCAAGGAACCTTTTTAAAATAAGGATGAGGGCTGGAAAACCGGGGAAAAAAAGGCGGTTTGGCAAAGGAAAAAATGGTTGGGGCTGACAGGCAACAAAATGGGGGCCATAAATACCAAGTGGTAAGGCAAATCCAAGGCATAACAAAGGAGGCAAACTAGGTTGGCAAAGGGAAAAAAGGGATTTAAGGGTCCTTCCTTTCCAAGTTTGAGTTTAATTTGAAAATTATTGTAATTCCCCAACAAGGTTCCTGTTCAACGGCCTCTCCTTTCAAAAGGAACAAACCACCAACCAAAGGAAAAATTAAACAACGGTAAATGCCAATCAACGGTTTGCAAAAAGGAATGGTTAGGGCGAATCAACATTGGCAATGGTATAGCGTGGAAGGAAATGAGAAAGGCATCAAAGAAACCAATAGCCATGGAAAGATAGAATGATTTGGGTTGGTCATTTGTCCAATGGTTCCGGTTTGCAAAAGACCCGTGGCCCAAATTCCCTTAACGGCTGGCCCTTACAAAGCAACAAAAAAAGGCCACTAAACCCACGGTTCAACAAATAACATGGCAAAATGACTAACAAGATGCTTGCAAAAGGATAGCCTGGAAGGTAAAGTGAACCACATCAAACAGGCAAACCAAGATGGCCAAAAGTGAAAAATTTCGGTTGGAAATGGAAAAAACAGAATCGGTTGCAAGGTTTCAAAGCAAGCAAAACAAGAAGGCCCAAAATTGCCAAAACATGTCCATTGGCCAATTAATTAACTCAAAACTAAACAAAAGTCCCTACTACCAAAGCCAAAAAGATTAGAAATTAAGTAACCCCAGTTCAATATTAAAGGTTTAAACAAGATTCAAAGGCAAAAACATGGCATGGCAAAAACGATCAAGGTTGGCAATGTTTCAAGCCAAAACTCACTACAGGCCTTAAAATGAAAACAAGGCATCATAACATCAAAGCATGAACAAAAGCCCTTACTGGCCAAAGAAAATTAAAAATATAGGTAACAACCCAGGCAAATTGAAATTTAAACAGTTAAAATCTGCCAAAAACTTTGATAACAAAAGTAGGCTGGTTTACCAAGCTAATGGCACTCCAAATTTAAACAAGGGCCTTTATGGATAAAAAGCATCTTTAACAAAACATATTGAAGAATCTCAAAAAATCATAGATTTGGATCAACCAAACAATGGACAAAATTAATAACAGGGTAAAATCGCCAAGGAAACCATTTGATGCGTGGCTGGTTACCAACATGGATCCAAAATTAAACAAGGGCATAATGGAAAAAGGCATGGCTTTACAAAACACCATGAAGGACTCAAAATTCATAGGGTTCACAATTAACATGGCAAAAATAACAAAAGGGCTTTGAAACAGCAACATCAAACACCTCTTTCCAGCTTTGGGCATCAAATAGTCAAAAAAATTAATGGCAATAATGGAAATATCATTTACAAAAAACAATTAATAAAATGGGGACCTAAATGGCAAAAATAACAAAATTTCCGTTGAAAAGAAACAAAATAAACATTTAAAGATTTGGGCAAAAACTTAAAGAAAATTAGGAGAGAAAGTCACTCTTGGACCCGAACGGACTTTAATCCGAAAATTGGCCCGGCAAAGTCCTCCGTTGTAACTTCAATGAACCAAAACAGAAAAAGGAAAAGCGGCGGGCTCCCCGGCCCGGGAGGAAGGGATCCATTGGCCCAGGCCGGTTGAGGGCGCCCGGAAAGGAGGCCCGGCAGGGGCTTTGGCCAAGGCCTTGTGGCGGGGGCCGGGCCCAGGCGTGGGGCGAGGCCAACCCGTTGGCAACCCTTGGCCGGGCAGGCCGGCCTTCGCCGAAGTGCCGGAGGGAGCAAATTTTAGGGTTTGGGGTGGAATGTCCGGATTTTTGGGAGGTGTTTAAATAGGCATAGAGGCTAGGAGAGTCAAATGAGGTGTAGTTTTCGCCCTACGATCGTGATCGAGCAGCCGGGAAACATGGAAGTGACTTAGATGGGTTATTGGGCTGTTTTGGAGGGTGTTGGGCTGCAACAAAAAGAGGCCTTTCGAGTTGGTTAAGTTGGAGTACCAACAGCTCAAATGACCCGAAACTTGACCGGTGGTCTATGGGTGATATACCAAGGCCACTAGACAAACCTCGGTCCATTCGAGAAGGTTTAGTACCCTTTACGGGCGTAAAAGGACGGGGAGATAAGTCTTGGGATTGCAAAAGCGGACAGCGGGAAAAATGCTGGAATCATGGAGGCGAACATTATCCTCGATGCACATGATGACATGATAAAATGCATGACATGGACAAAATGCAAAAGGAAAAACCCAACCACGGAGGAATATCATATCAAATCGAAAATGGTGAGTTGGAGTTACAAATATGGAAAGTTACTTGGGGTGTTACAACCTCCACCACTACAAGAGGATCTCGTCCGAGATCTAGGCTGAAAGAACTCCGGATATTCGGAGGGAGGTGATCCTCGCGCTCCCGGGTAGCTTCTCGGTTGGAATGGTGTGACCACTTCACTTTCAGAATTTGATTGACTTTTGCGAGTCTTGCCTCGGTTTCTTCAAGAATAAAGCAGGGGTGCTCATGATAAGAGATCTTCTTGAAGGTCAATCTCTTGAAGTTGATAGTGCGTTCGAGTCTTGAAGCACTTGCGAAGGCTGTGACCCGGAAACACATCGTTCCGTTTGCAAAGTTGGATGGAAGCTCAAGTTGATGGCGAGATCGCCTCTTTTCCAATGATCTTGAAAGGACCCGGTATCTAGGGGCAAGCTTCCCTTTGATACAAGGGAGTGCCTTTCATTGGAGGGCAGGGAGGTAGACATGGTCTCGATTTCAAAAACCACATCCGGTGCTTATCATCATAATAGCTCTTCGGCGATTGCGGGCTTTGAATTCTCACGAATGACTTGGCAATTTTTCTTTTACGTGATCAAGTCATTGCCAAGAATTGGCGTTCCCTCGGACCAATTGAGAGTCGGCACTTTCGCCATGAAATTTCGAATGGGGCCTTGCGAACTTCGCGGGCTGTTGTTGTTTAGGAGAACTTCGGCATATGGAAGACAATCTTCCCACTTCCGAAAAAATGACACAAACCACGAGCATATCTTCAAGTTTGATTAACTTCGCTCAACTTGGCCACTTGTTTGAGGATGGAAGCTTCTTTGAAAGCAGATGTTGGTGCCCATGGCCTTGAAAAATCCCAAAACTTGGAGGTAAAGATTTGCCGCGTGCAGAGATCACTTGTGGAATGCCGTGCAAGGGAGACAATCCGGGTGTATAGCTCCCAACCCAGCTTTGTGATGGATTCTTTGATAGGAAAAAATGAGCCACTTTAGTGCTTTCAATGACAACGAAGATAGCATCATTTCCGCTTGGACTTTGGAAAGCCGTCCAAGTCCATCTCAATATGATCAAACTTCCATTCGGAATAGCAAGAGGTTGGAGGGCCGCTGGTCTTTGGTGTTCCTTTCACTTTGCGGACATCAATTATTCCAATTGAGCAATTTCTCGCTTCATTCGAAGTCCACCAATATATTGCTTGAGGTCATGGTACATCCTTTACTTCCGGGATGAATGGATAGAAGCAAATTGGAGCCTCGTTCATAATGACTTTTCCAGATCCACCCTTAGGAACCACAATCCGGTCCTCAAAAACAAGTGTCTTTGTCATCAATCAACAAATGCCCTTGTCGATACCCGTTTCACCTTTTTCACCATGGTATCCAAGTTGAGCCTCACGAATCTGATCTTCCAAAGTAGGAAGACTATGAGGTTGGCAAAGAAAGCCTTGAAGAACAACTTGAAGATTCACTTGCGGAAAGCTTCACAGAATCCTTTGAAAGGGCTTGAGGATTAGGCTTTCGTAAGCTTTCTGCTCAAAGCATCTGCAATGACATTGGCCTTGCCGGAGTATATTCAATACTTGGGTTGTACTCTTGAATCATTTGACCCATCAGTTGCCTGAGGTTGAGGTTGGGTTGGTGAAGATGTCCGAGACTCTTGTGATCGGTGAAAATGTCCACTTTCCTTCCCAACAAGAGATGTCTCCCGTTATTAATGCATGGACAACGCCGCCAACTCAAGATGCGTGAGTGGGGTAGTTCTTTTCGTTGACTTCTGGCGAGAGGTATAAGCCCAACTCTCTTCTCTTGCATTAACACAGCACCAAGACCTTGAAGAAGCATCACAGAAAACTTCAAATGGCTTGGATTCATCGGGGAGGAGTCAAGGAAGGTGTGGCAGTTTCTCTTTGAGGTATTAAAGCAACGTCCACTCGGGAGACGGAACATACTTCATTCCGGAAAGGTTGGAAAGGCTTTGCAATCTTGGGAAGTTCTGGAATCTTGACAATAACCAAGACCAAGAAAACTCGGAGCTGCTTGACATCGAGGAGGTTCCCAATTCACAATTGCGGACACCTTTCGGGATTAACGATACCCTTGGCGGAGATGATATGACCAAGATAAAGCACTTCATCAAGCCAAAATTCACATTTGGAGAACTTAGCATAAATTGATACTCTCGACCTAGCACCAATCGCAAATGTTTGGCATGATCCTTCTTATTCTTGGAAGACCAAAATATCATCGAGATAGACCAAGGCGAATTCATTGGTGTAGGGGTTGAATATGAAGTTCATCATCCAGAGAATGTTGGAGGAGCATTGACAAGGCGAAAGACATGGGTATATTCATAAGAACCAAAGCTTTTGAATTTGTCTTGGGAATATCTTGTTCACGAATCCGAATCGATGATAACCCATCTGAAGGTCAAGCTTGGAGAACACTTTGTAGCACCTTTTGAGTTGCTCAAAAAGCTCATTGATGTTTGGAAGTGGATACTTGTTCTTGATTGTCTTCTTATTCAATGGGCCGGTGTCGGGCAAAAGTCGGTCCGTGCCATCCTTCTTCGGACAAAAAACACCACAACCCCAAGGAGATGAACTGGTCGATCAAACCCGACGCTCTTGTTCATCGAGCTGCTTCTTCAATTCCTTCAGCTCATCAGGTCCAAGCTTGTATGGGCGGCTTGCAAAGAGGTTGATGCGGGCTCAAGATCGATAACGAACTCCAAGGGCGATGAGGAGGCATCCGGAAGGCTCTTACGGAAAGACATCTTGGTACTCCGGCAATTGGAATCGAGAGATAGAATTCAGTTGCCCTTCTCATTGAGAGAAAACAACCGAATGGTTTCATCAACGGCATAGATGATCCATCATTAGAAGAGTGAGTCAATTGAATTTCACGGCAGCACAATCAAGTGAGCTTTGTCTTGATAAAAGGATCCATTCGAGAATAAGATCAATATCCAGTCACCAAGGACAAATGGTTTGGAAATCTATAATCGCCCATCTTGATAAAACATCCGGAATCCTTTGGTAGCCCTCATAGAAAATTTGGAGAAACAACTCCCAAGGGTTTTCCCATTTCCAAATGAAATCATGCTTTGCAACAAATGATCTGACATGAAACAATGCGATGCACGGTTATCAAATAAAACTTTGGCGGGAATATCATTAACGGAAGATTACCCATGATCACATCGAAGAATCCTCTGCTTGTCTGCATTCATCATATTGACCTTTGCAAACTTGGGATTATGTGACCCTTGCATTCTTGGAAGATTTCACGGGGGAGGGCGGAAGGCGCCTTTGGTTGAAGCACTTGTTAATAGTGACCTTTGGACATTTGTTGCAAGTCACCTCAAGAGTGGGCCGGTGGTAAACACTTGACCTTGGAGCTTGAAATAGACTTGTTACGATAGCTTGGGTTGGGTGGGTGGGAAGATCCCGGCCACCTGAGTTCTTCTGGCGATAAGGGGGGAGGCGGAGGAGGGAAGGTAAAACCTTCTTGGCTGCCACTTGAGAGGAAGAAGAAAGGCCATCCCGATTCTCTTCTTAGAAGCCTCACATTTGAGCTGGGCAGCTTCTTGCTTGAGTGCCATGTTGTAGAAATCATCATACTTTCTGGCTCAAAAAGCACAAGAGCTAATTGGATCTTCTCTCGGACCACCTCGAATTGATAGATCATACTCTTTTTATCGATCGTCTTGCTTAGCAAAGCAGGCGAAGCGGCTGGATATTGTATTGATGACAGACATGTTGCCCTGCTTGAGATTCGGAACTCCTCCGCTTGCTCTCAACAACACTTTTGAATGTGATGAGCTCTAAAATCACGGGGAACTCATCCCGGGTAATAACCGACCTCCTCTGGAATCTTTGTATTCTTTGAAACCACTCAATTGATCCCGAGTTGAAGCGATGCAAACTTGACAAAGTCCTCGGGTGCGACATTGCCAATCAAAATGCGCGGATGTCCACTAACCAATTCGGCGTCTGGCCTCGACACGGAAAGAAACGCTGATTAGCGAGGCGGGGAAGTACAAAGTGTGGCTGATTGTTGCCTTGACCTTGATTTCCTTGATTGCCTTGCCCTGATGCGTTCTTGCAAGAGCTGCAAAATTCATCGAGCATTGGCATTGGTGGCTGCCATGATAGCTTGCCGAGGCCCTGGAGGGGAGGTGGAGGTGGAGGTTCGTTGATCCCCATCATTGCGATCCGGTTAGGCGTTGGCGGAGCCATCTGGAAAGGGTGACATCCGTTAGTCCTTTGATAGACAAATAGTCAAGTAGAATCAGCGGATAGAAATTGCAACATATAGTCTTCACAATAAACATTGAACAGGAATGAGCGAATGAATTCCAAAGTTAATCATCACCGTCCATTAAGGTGAAAGCCACTTAGATAAAGATATGGAAACAACATCGCCTTAGAAACAATTGAATCTCTTGAAAACAAAAGATTGGCTTCTAGAATGAGCGGAACAAACACATGATAAATTTACGCCCAAAGTGTTTTGGGGCCCACGAACCGGCTATAACGGGCGTCACGAATGACAAACAAAGGCGTCCCGAATCAGCATAGCCAAGGATTCTTTAAGGCGTCTCGCGACCCAAATAAATGGTGAATGGGCGGACCACTAGGCGTTGAACCCCAATCTCAAATCATACATCTGGGAAATAATATCCTAAGCTACTAAATTCCCACCTATAAACTCCGAAACTTTCGGTTATGCAATCTGGTGTTGGGGATCCGGGGACACAAAATATATCACCCAAACTAACAATACCTAGATCTTTTATCCATCCGCCAAACATAACAAAAAATCCTCGAAATCGTTACCTCGACCTTGAAAAACATCCTTATGTCATGGCAATACTCCCTTTCGCCTCGATCTTTGGCTATCGAGGTTATCTCACCAACAACCACAAAAGATTTGATGTCGGTAAAACTCGGGTATTCGGCTGCAGGATAAAATTGTGGCGACAACACCTCGGAGCTCAACTCCCGGGACCGCCACAACCCCTAAATGTCGGGGGCACCAAGAACAATGTTCTCGTCACAAAACCATCGACGATTCCAAGATACTCACGTGATCGTAAATTTTTTTAGTGAAATTTGAGAAGAGAGTCAAACTCTCACGTGAGATACCTCACCGAGGCTGACGAAGGGCGGGGAGTAAAAAATCCTACTCTCCGATATATATAATCCTAAGACTCAAAACATTTTCCATTCTAGACTCAACAACGCCAACAAACAATCAAGTAGGGGCTCTAAATCGGGGAATTACCAACATGCGCGCCCCGATCTGACTTCTATCTCCCGATGTCGAGAGCCACGACGTAGAGCATAACAGCATTGAAAGCAATGTCATAAAGTGGGGTAATCTTCACACACCCACATGTAATACATAAGGGAAAGAGATACATAGTTGGCTTCAATTAGCCACTTCACCGATTACATAAATAAACATCCATCATTGAGTACACTCAAGGTCCGACTACTGGAACAAAAATAAAGAAGATACCCCAAATGCTACGGATCCCGATCGTCCCTGTTGAGCACTACTCACGATCATCAGGAAAAGACACATAATGCTGACCGTTCCTCGTCAGAACTCCCACTTGACTTCGGTTGAGTCACTGCCTTGCGGCATCCTCGGCACTGCACCTTGTTTGGGAAGTGTCACAGTGAGTCACAGGGACTCAGCAATCTCACACCCAGAGATCAAGACTATTTAAGCTTATAGGAAGGGCAGAGTAGTAAAGTGGAGCTGCAGCAAGCGACTAGCATATATGGTGGCTACTTACGCAAAGGAGGCGAAGAGAAGCAAAAGCAGGAACGTGAAAACTAATGGCGATCAAAAGTGATCTGAACTACTTACGTCGAGACATAACTCCAACACCCGTGTTCACTTCCCGGACTCCGCCGAGAAGAGACCATCATGCAGTTACCTGCATGATTGATGTGTATTTTATTTGAGGTCAACTTTGGGTTTTTCTGGCGGACATTAACAAATTCCTCACCTCATAACACAGCGAGCACGGCTTTGAAAGATATTACACTGCGGGGTGTCCCAACAGCCCATATAAGCTCTCACGGTCAGAAGGATATTCCTTCTACGGGAAGACCCGATCAATCTGGAATCCGGACTACAAGACATTTCGACAGCAATAAAACAAGACCAGCAAAAGCACCGGATGTGCCCGACCAAATCGATAGGAGCTGCACATATCTCGTTCTCGGGGCACACGGATAAAGCCAAGCGTACGAGTAACCGGCGTAATCCAAGTTGCCTTGAGAATGGTCACATACCGGTGCTCTAGTTTGAACCAGCGCTTCGAAGAACATTGGCGAGAGGTTAAAATAAGATGACCTCAGACTCGCGAAAACCAGGGGAAAAAAGGCTTAGGTGGCAAATGGGTAAAACCAATGTTGGGCCTTGCGGGCGAGTCTTATTCAAAAGCGAACTGTCAAGGGGTCCCATAAATCACCTTAACCGTGTAAAGAAGGCGAAATCAAGGAACATAACACCGGTATGTAATGAAACTAGAATTGCGCAAGTGGAACAAAACACCGGGCATAAGGCCGAGCCTTCCACCCTTTACCAAGTATATAGATGTATTAATTATAGCAGATATATATTGTGATATACCCAACAAGTAAACATGTTCCAACAAAGAACAACATCTCCATGTTCAACAAGGAACAAACTTCAGCTTCACTGCAGCTTCTTAGCGCTATAAGAGGAGCTGAGCAAAGCGGTAACATAGCCAATCAACGGTTTGCTAGGAAAAGGATGGTTAAGGGGCTGACATGGCAATATGGGTGGCATGATATAGCAAGTGGTGAGCATCGTAGCATAGCATAGCAAAGGCGAGCAACTAGCATAGCAAAGATAGAAAGTGATTTCGAGGTATGGTCATCTTGCTGCAATGTTCTCGGAGTTATGAAAACTTGATCCTCGTAGGCGTTCTCAACAGGTTCCTCGTTCACGTACTCGTCTCCGGCTCTACCCAAAGCAACAACACAAACAAAGAACCACAATAAATCACAGTACAATGCACAATCAACATGATGCAAAACATGACATGATATGCGAGAGATGCTGATATGCAATGCGTATATGCGCTCCGGAAGGTAAATGATGAACCAGGCATCAACAGCAAACCAAGTATGCCACTGGAAAGATAAGAGATGATTTCGGTTGAAATCGATATAAAGATCACGGAATCGGATGCACAGTTTGCAAATGACAAGCAAAATAAGAATGGCACAAATCTGCCATTAACAGCATGATGCCACTAGCAAGCAACAATTAATTAAGCTACTGCACCCAAGCGTATCAACAAAGTATATGGCAGTGATCTACACAAGATGCTAGAGCAAAGATGAGCACTGAGCTAAAACAGATTCACACCATAACAAGTTCAAACAAGCATGGCAAAAGTGCACAAAATATCAGGCTGGACATAGCAAAAAACAACATCAGGTTGCAATGTTCAGAGCAACAGAACTACATGCTACAGGAACTTATAATAGCAAAAACATGGAATGGCATGAATCTACTCAAAGCATAGAACAAAAGTCACTAAAGCCATAAGCCAAAAAGGATCAGAAAATAGTAACACCCATGTCAATATAGAAGTTTCGTTAACAGATTCAACAACATGGCATGTCAAAAACTGATAACAAGTAGGCATGTTTACAAGCTCAATGCACTCTACTACAGAGCCTTATGTGATAAACTAAGCATACATACATCAAGAAGACATGGCATAGAAGACATACATAGCAAGAACAATAACATGGCATACATGGATCAACCACAACAACGCTTGTGAATTAGAATAACATACAAACAATCTACCAGAGAACATTTTGATAGCAAAAGTAGAACTCTGATTGACTCAAGCTATAGCACTCCATAATTACAAAACAAGGGCATGGATGGATGGGAAACAAGACATGTTTTACAAAACATCCTTACTGAAGTATCTCAAAATATGCATGAATCTCTCAGTAGCATCAAGTTAACACATGGCATCAAAATATCAGCTAAACAGGGCTGAAATCAACAACATCAGGACACCTACTTTTGCATGCTTGTGCTAGTCACCACATAGATCCACAAAAATACATGGCATACACCCCTGGTAAGATGGCATGGCATATTACAAAACACATATGGGACTCCAAATCCATAGGGTGCACACATCAATCATGGCAAAAAATAACAAAAGTGCAAGTTCTATTAAAAAAGAAATAACATCATAGCCCTCTTAACAGCATTTCAGGCATCAGATGAGCTCAAATGAAAATGATGCAATAGGATGAGGCAAATCTATCCTTGAGACGAACATTTTTGATATAATATCTGCAAAATGGGTCTCAGATGCAAAGATACCGTTGAAAATGCAACAAAATAACAATAGATGCCAAAAACTTAGAAAAATAGGAGGGAAGAGAAGTCAGCGGGCTCCTCGGACCCGATCGGATCGGCAGGATCCGAGGTCGGCTGACAGCTGTGGTGTGAGCTCGTCGAACCCGAGAGGAGGAAAGCGGCCGGGCTCGGCCGGGGAGGTCGCCCGTGAGCGTGGGCCGG
>JAHIAM010013564.1:0-15317 GCA_021605205.1 Aegilops longissima
GTAATTTCAAAAATTTCCTACGATCACGCCAAGACCATGGTGATGCATAAAGCGAGAGGGAAGTGTCGTCCCGTACCCTCGTGAACCCAGCGGGCGTTATATCACGGTTGATGTAGTGCGTCTTCACGATCCGACCGATCCAAGCACCGTTACTCGGCACCTCCGGGTTCTTAGCACCACGTTCATCGATGGCGATCCCGGCTCCGATCCGACCAAGCGTCGGGGGAGTTCCGTCGGCCGACAGGCGTGGTGGCGATCTTGATGTTCTACCGTCGCGGGCTTCGCCTATCGCAACAATATGACCGAGGTGGAATATGGTGGAGGGCACCACCGCAGCTAGAGCGATCACGAAGATCAACTTGTGTGTTCTGGTGCCCCCCTGGTATATAAAGGAGCAAGGGGAGGGCGGCCAGCCCTTGGGGCGCCCAAGGGAGGGAGTCCTCCTCCTGTAGGATAGGACTCCCTTTCCTAATCCTACTAGGAAGAGGAAGGGGAAGGAAGAGAGGAGAGGGAGAGGGAAGGGGCTGCCCCCCCCTTAGTCAGTCGGACTCCCCATGGAGGCGCACCACCTCCTGGTGCAGCCCTCTCTCTCCCTCTTGGCCCAATAAGGCCCATAACTTCCCGGGGTTCGGTAACCCCTCCGGCACTCCGGTTTTCTCGGAAACTTCGGAACCTTTCCGGTGTCGAATATAACCATCAATATATCAATCTTTATGTCTCGACCATTTGAGACTCCTCGTCATGTCCTGATCACATCGGGACTCCGAACTCCTTGGTACATCAAAATACATAAACTCATAATAAGTCATTGAAACCTTAAGCGTGCGGACCCTACGGTTCGAGAACTATGTAGACATGACCTAGAACTATTCTCGGTCAATAACCAATAGCGGAACCTGGATGCTCATATTGGTTCCTACATATTCTCGAAGATCTTTATCGGTCAACCGCATAACAACATCGTTGTTCCCTTTGTCATCGGTATGTTACTTTCCGAGATTGATCGTCGGTATCAATACCTAGTTTAATCTCGTTCGGGAAAGTCTCTTTACTGTTCAGTAATACATCATCTCACAACTAACTCTTTAGTTGCAATGCTTACAAGGCTTATGTGATGTGTATTCGAGAAGGCCTAGAATACCTCTCCAGGCAATCGGAGTGACAAAACCTAATCTCAAATCGCCAACCCAACAAGTACCTTTGGAGACACCTGTAGTACTCCTTTATAATCACCCGATTCGTTGTGGCGTTTGGTAGTACCAAAGTGTTCCTCCGGTGCAGGAGTTGCATAATCTCATAGTTAAGGGAACATGTATGGGTCATGAAAAAGCATTAACATACTAAGCGATCAAGTGTTAAGCTAACGGAATGGGTCATGTCAATCAGATCATTCAACTAATGATGTGACCTTGTTAATCAAATAACAACTCCTTGTTCATGGTTAGGAAACATAACCATCTTTGATTAACAAGCTAGTCAAATAGAGGCATACTAGTGACAATATGTTTGTCTATGTATTCACATGTGTATATTTCAGTTAATACAATTCTAGCATGAATAATAAACATTTATCATGGTATAAGGAAATAAATAATAACTTTGTGCCCTCTAGGGCATATTTCATCAGTCTCCCTTGCAGAGTCAATAATCTAGTTCACATCATCCATGTGATTTAACAATAGTTCACATCATATGTGATTAACACCCATAGTTCACATCGTCATGTGACCAACACCCAAAGGTTTACTAGAGTCGTAATCTAGTTCACATCGCTATGTGATTAACACCAAAGAGTAAGGGTGTGATCATGTTTTGCTTGTGAGATAATTTTAGTCAGCAGATTACATTACATTCGGGCAAGTAAGTATTCAAATTTCTATGTCTACAATGCTCTGCAGGAGCTCTAGCTAATTACTCCCACTTTCAATATGTATCCAGATTGAGACTTGGAGTCATCTAGATTAGTGTTAAAACTTGCATCGATGTAACCCTTTCAATGGGCTCTTTTTTCACCTCCATAATAGAAATATTTCCTTATTCCTCACTAAGGATGTTCTTGACAGCAATATCCAGTGATCTACTCCTGAATCACTATTGTACTCCTTGCCAAATCGAGTGGTAAGGTATACAATGGGTCACTGGTATACAGCATATACTTTATAGAACCTATGGCTGAGGCATGAGAATGACTTTCATTCTCTTTTTCTATCTTACTGCCGTGGTCGGATTTGAGTCTTACTCAATTTCACACCTTGTAACGAGGCCAAGAACTCTTTCTTTGACTTGACCATTGATTCTGAACTACTTCAAAATCTTGACAAAGTATGTACTCATTGAAAAAAAAACATCAAGCGTCTTGATCTATCTCTATAGATCTTGATGCTCAATATATAAACAACTTCTTGAGGTCCTTCTTTGAAAAACTCCTTTCAAATACTCCTTTATAGCTTTGCAGAATAATTCTACATTATTTACGATCAACAATATATCATTCACACATACTTGCTTGAAATCTTTGTAGTGCTCCATCACTTTCTTGTAATAAGGATTCTCCAAAGTGCATCATAAAAATCATGTCTTTGATCGACACTATCAAAGCGTATATTCAACTCGAGATGCTTGCCCAGTCCATTGATGGTCCGCTTGGAGCTTGCATTTATTATTAGCACCTTTAGGATTGACAAAAATCTTCACGGATTGCATCATATACAACTCTTCTTTAATAAATCCATTAAGGAATCACGGTTTTGACATCCATTTGCCAGATTTCATAAAATGTGCAATTGCTAACATGATTAGGACAGACTTTTAAGCATTGATACAGAGTGAGAAAATCTCATTATATTCAACACCTTGAACTTTGTCGAAAACCTTTTTGCGCAAGTCTAGCTTTGAAGATAGTAACACTACTATAGGCATCCGTCTTCCTCTTGAAGATCCATTTATTTAACATAGCTTGCTGATCATCGAGCAAGTCAATCAAAGAATACCTTTGTTTCTCATACATGGATCCTATATCAGATTTTGTAGCCTCCAAGCCATTTCATGGAATCTGGGCTCATCATCGCTTCCTCATATGTTAAATGGGTTCATCATGGTCTAGTAACATGACTTCCAGGAACATGGATTACGTCCACCACTACAGTGCGGATCTTACTCTGGAAGATCTCACGAGGTTTGGTAGCAACCAGTCTGAAGTTTCATGATCATCATCATTAACTTCCTCACTAATTGGTGTAGGAATCACGAGAACTGATTTACATGATGAACTGCTTTCCAATAAGGAGAAGATTACAATTACCTCATCAAGTTCTACTCTCCTCCCACTCCTTCTTTAGAAAACTTCTTCTCTAGAAAGGATCCATCTTAACAACAAACTTGCCTTCCGGATCTGATGATAGAAGGTGTACCCAATAGTTACCTTTGGGTATTCTGAAAGCGCACTTCTCCGATTTGGGTTTGAGCTTATCAGATGGTGAAACTTTTTTACATAAGCATCAAAACTCAAACTTTAAGAAAGCGGCAACTTAGGTTTCTTGCTAAACCATAGTTCATCACTGTGTCATCTCAGCAGTTTAGATGGTGCCCTATTAAGCGTGAATAAATTTGTCTCTCTAATGCATAACCCCAAAGCGATAATGGTAAATCGATGAGAGACATCATTGATCGCACCATATCAAAATAAAATCACAATTTGAGCGTTCGGACACACCATAATGTTGTGGTGTTCAGGGTGGCGTGAGCTGACTGAAACTATTCCACATTGTTTTAATTGAAGACCAGGCTTCAATAGCTCAAATATTCATCTCACGATCAGATCGCGGAAACTTTATTTTCTTGTTCGATGATTTTCCACTTCACTCTGAAATTCTTTGAACCTTTCCTTCTTCCAGACATGTGTTCATTAAGTAGATATACCCATATCTGCTCAAATCATCTGTGAAGGATCGAGAAAATAACGATACTTGCCACGAGCATCAACACTCATTGGATTATACATCGGTATATGTATTATTTCCAACAAGTCGGTAGCTTGTTCCATTGTTCCGAGCGGAGTTTTAGTCATCTTGCCCAAAAGGCGCGGTTACTTAAGCATCAAATGATTCATAATCAAGTGATTCCAAAATCCATCCTTATGGAGTTTCTTCATGCGCTTTTATACCGATATGACCCAAAAGGCAATGCCACAAATAAGTTGCACTATCATTATTAACTTTGCATCTTTGGCATCAATATTATGAATATGTGTATCACTCGATGAGATTCAACAAACTATTTTCATTGGGTGTATGACCATTGAAGGTTTTATTCATTTAAGCAGAACAACAATTATTCTTTGACTTTAAATGAATAGCAGTTTTGAAAACTATTTTCATTGGGTGTATGACCATTGAAGGTTTTATTCATTTAAGCGAACAACAATTATTCTTTGACTTTAAATGAATAACGTTTTGCAATAAACATGATCAAATCATATTCATGCTCAGCATAAACACCAAATAACATTTATTTAGGTTTAACACTAATCCGAAAGTATAGGGAGTGTGCGATGATGATCATATCAATCTTGGAACTACTTCCAACACTCATCGTCACTTCCCCTTCAACTAGTTTCTTGTTCATTACGCAACTCCGTTTGAGTTACTAATCTGCTTATGGCTGAACAAGTATCAAATACTGAGGGCTACTATGAACACTAGTAAAATACACATCAATAATCTGTATATCAAATATACCTTTGTTCACTTTGCCATCCTTCTTATCCACCAAATACTTGGGGTAGTTCAAAGCTTCGTTGACCAGTTCATTGCGAGTAAAAGCACTTAGTCTAGGCTTAGGTCAGGACTGAGCTTCTTCACGGCGACTTAACTTGCTTGCCGTTCTTCTTGAAGTTTCCTTCTTCCTTTGCCCTTTTCTTGAAACTAGTGGTCTTGTCAATCATCAACACTTGATGCTCTTTCTTGATTTCTACCTTAAATCGATTTCAACATCACGAAGAGCTGCGAGAATCTTTCGTCATCCTTGCATACTATAGTTCATCCACGAAGTTCTAGTAACTTAGTGATGGTGACTAGAAAATTCTGTCAATCACTATCTTATCCGGAAGATTAACTCCACTTGATTCAAGCGATTGAAGTACAGGACAATCTGAGCACATGCTCACTAGTTGGCGATTCTCCTCCATCTTTTAGCTATAGAACTTGTTGGAGACTTCATATCTCTCAACTCGGGTATTTGCTTGAAATATTAACTTCAATTCTGGAACATCTCATATGGTCCATCCAGCGTTCAACGTCTTTGAAGTCGATTCTAAGCCGTTAAGCATGGTGCACTAAACTATCAAGTAGTCATCATATTGAGCTAATAGCGTTCATAACGTTCGCATTTGCTCTGCAATGAGTCTGTCACCTAGCGGTGCATTAAGGACATAATTCTTACATGCAGCAATGAGGATAAACCTCGGATCACGGATCCAATCCGCATCATTACTAACATTTTTCAACATAATTTTCTCTAGGAACATATCAAAACAAACATATAAAAGCATAGGGAAGCAACAACGCAGAGCTATTGATCTACAACATAATTTGCAAAAATACTACGGGACTAAGTTCATGATAAACTTAAGTTCAATTAATCATATTACTTAGAACTCCCACTTAGATAGACATCTCTCTAGTCATCTAAGTGATCCGCGTGATCAAATCAACTAAACCATAACCGATCATCACGTGAGATGGAGTAGTTTCAATGGTGAACATCTTATATTGATCATATCTACTATATGATTCACGCATTTCGACCTTCCGGTCTCCGTGTTCCCGAGGCCATATCTCTGCATAATACTGGGCTCGTCAAGTTTAACCTGAGTATTCTCGTGTGCAAAACTGGCTTACCGTTGTAGATGGACGTGGAACTTATCACCCGATCATCACGTGGTGTCTCGTACGACGAACTTTGTAGCGATTGCATACTCGAGGAGAACACTACTTGATAATTTTAGTGAGAGATCATCTTATAATACTACCGTCAATCAAAGCAAGATAAGATGCATAAAGATAAACATCACATACAATCAATATAAGTGATATGATATGGCCATCATCATCTTGTGCTTGTGATCTCCATCTCCGAAGCTTGCGTCATGATCACCATCGTCACCCATGCGACACCTTGATCTCCATCGTAGCATCGTTGTCGTCTACGCCAACTATTGCTTCTCGACTATCGCTACCTTAGTGATAAAGTAAAGCAATTACATGGCGTTGCATTTCATACAATAAAGCGACAACCATATGGCTCCTGCCGATTGCCGATAACTTCGGTTACAAAACATGATCATCTCATACAATAAAATATAGCATCCGTCTGACCGACCATCATCCATCACCATGCCCTGCAAAAACAAGTTAGGCGTCCTCTACTTTGTTGTTGCAAATTTACGTGGCTCTTTCTGGGCTGAGCAAGAACCGTTCTTACCTCGCATCAAAACCACAGCGATACTTTGTCAAGTTGGTGCTGTTTAACCTTCATAAGGACGGGCGTATGCACTCGGTTCAACTAAAAGTGAGAGAAGCAGACACCCGCCCGGTCACCTTTAAGCAGCGAGTTTTCGGCGGTGAAACCAGTCTCTCGCGTAAAGCGTCTGGCGTAATGTCGGTCGGGCCGCTTCATCTCTAATACCGCGGGCCAAGTATGACATGCTGGTGTAAGGCAGTATGACTTATCGCCCCAACTCACTTGTGTTCTACTCTCGCATATGACATCAGCGCGCATAAAAACCAGGCTCCGGATGCCAGCTGTTGGGTAGCGTAGTAATTTCAAAAAATTTCCCTCGAACACGCCAAGACCATGGTGATGGCATAGCAGGAGAGGAGGTAATGTCGTCACGTACCTCGTGAACCGGCGGAGGCGTTATATCAGCGCGGTTGATGTGGTAAATGCGTCTTCCACGATCCGACCGATCAAAATGCGTACATCGGCACCTCCGGGTTACTTTGCTTTGCGTTCTGGCTTTCGATGGCGATCCCGAACTCGATCCGCAAAGCGTCGGGATGAGTTCCATCAACCACCAGCAGCGTGGTGGCGATCTTGATATTCTACCAGCGGGGCTTCGCCCGCTCCTGACGATAGCTCTCGAGGGCTTCGCCTAAGCTTTGTCTGACTATATGACGAAGTGGAATATGGTGGAGGGCACATACCGCAGCTAAGGCGATCCGAAGATCAACTTGTGTGTTCAAGGTGCCCCCTGCCCCGTATATAAAGGAGCAAGGGAAGTTATTGCCCTTGGGAGACGCTGAGGGAGGGGAGTCCTCCTCCTGGTAGAGAGTAGGACTCCACTTTCCTAATCCTACTAGGAAGAGGAAGGGAAGAGAGAGAGGAGAGAGGGAAGGGGGGCTGCGCCCCCCTCCTAGTCAAGTCGGACTCCCCATGGAAGGCGCCACCTCCTGGTGCAGCCCTCTCTCCCCTCTGTTAATAAAGGCCCATAACTTCCCAGAGGTTCGGTAACCCCTCGGCACTCGTTTTCTCCGGAAACTTAGGGAACCTTTCCAGTGTCCGAATATAACCATCAATATATCAATCTTTATGTCTCGACCATTTCGAGACTCCCTCGTCATGTCCATTGATCACATCCGGGACTCCGAACTCCTTCGGTACATCAAAATACATAAACTCATAATATAACCGTCATTGAAACCTTAGCGTGCGGACCCTACGGTTCGAGAACGCTATGTAGAACATGACCTAGAACCATTTCTCGGTCAATAACCAATAGCCGGAACCTGGATGCCCATATTGGTTCCTACATATTCTCTGAAGATCTTTGCTCGGTCAAACCGCATAACAACATCGTTGTTCCCTTTGTCATCGGTATTATTACTTGCCGAGATTCGATCGTCGGTATCCAATACCTAGTTTAATCTAGTTACTGAGAGAATCTCTCTACTTTCGTTCCGTAATACATCATCTCTACAACTAACTCATTAGTTGTAATGCTTGAGCTTAACAGGTGATGTGCAGGGAGAACCTAGAATACCTCTCAGAGCAATCGGGTGAGCAAATCTAATAATCTTCATTCATGCCAACTCAACATAGTACCTTTGGAGAACACTCCTTAGTACTGCCTTTATAATCACCCGATTCGTTGTTGGCGTTTGGTAGTACACAAAGTGTTCCTCAGATGGCAGGAGTTGCATAATCTCATAGATTAAAGGAACTTTGTAGGAGTCATGAAAGATAGCAATAGCAACATACTAAGCGATCAAGTGCTAAGCCCAGCTAATGGAATGGGTCATATCAATCACATCATTCTCCTAATGATGTGATTCACGTTAATCAAATGACAACACTTGTCTATGGTTGGAAACATAACCATCTTTGATTAATGAGCTAGTCAAGTAGAGGCATACTAGTGACACTCTGTTTGTCTATGTATTCACACATGTATTATGTTTCAAGTTAATACAATTCTAGCATGAATAATAAACATTTATCATGATATAAGGAAATAAATAATAACTTTTATTATTGCCTCACCTAGAATATATTTCCTTCAAAAGGATCCGGGTTTCTTCGCAACCTCTTCAACCCAAGAAAACACCAATAAAATGTCCGGCTCCGTTTGATCGCCTCCCCGACATCAAAAAATGAGCTTCGTGCTCTGGGCCAAGTTACCAAGCATGAAATTCAAGACACTATGAGATCCTTGATAGCTCCTTTGACACCCTAACTTCAAGACACTTTCCGATTAAATACATATACTTGAGAGGCTCAACACATGAGTTCCGGCTTTAAAGAAAAGAGATATCTATGGTTTAACTTATGGGAACTCAAGCTTTGAAGGCAAAAGTTGTTTCCTCATCGAAGAAGAAAAAGATTAGATGATCCACGAAGACATTGGAAAGGAACGCTATGCTTGTGAAGAAGTTCGAAAGTTCACTAAGAAGAAGGGCTTGAGAAAGTCTTCACGATCTAGCTCAAAAATGATGAACTTCCATCATGACTACAAGAAGAAACATGTCACAAGTGCAAAAACACGGACACTATATCTACGGGAGTGTCACGGTGGGACAATGAGGAAGAAGAAGAAGAAGAAGAAAGCAAGGAATATGATTACGATGACAAAGAAGAAGAAAATCTTCAAAGTCTTCTTCAAGTCCTCATCAAAGTCTTCATATCATAAGAAGAGCTCATCCGGCAAGGGATGGCTTTTGTTGGCAGGGAAATGGATTGGGAGGAAGTGCATACGGGGAGGCGGGGTGGAGTCCGAAGGAGGTCCGACCACGGTTTCAAGTCGGCTCTAGCCACGACCCTTGTTGCCATCCATCTTCCCTTTGAAGACAATGACTTCCACACCAACCTTTGGTGATGACAAGGGCGACCCTGCTCCCCTTTGCTTATGGCACGTGGTGCCAAGGTAAAATCCCGATGCTTACTTTCAAACATCAAGTGAAGATGACTCGATTGTGAATCCAAGACTACAAAACACTTGCTAAAATTGCAATTGAACAACAAAAAGCTATGGAACATACTCAAAAGCGGTTAGACAAAAGCGATGACCTTTGGGTGGAAATGACCCGTTCCATCCTTAGTTGAAGACATAAAAATCTTCATGCTAAGTACCAAGAACTTGAAAGCGTCATGAAAGCATCTCAACCACTCATGAAAAGCTCTCCTATGATTATCTTCAAAGGAAGGGCTTGAGAAATTGAGGCGGCAATGAAGATCTTCAAAAGAGAATGAGTCACTTCACGCTCAGATCCAGTCCAAAGGATGGTTTGAACCACCATGTCTAAAATGCCTTGGCGTGATAGCGCTACCTCTTTCTTGAATGTTCCACTTCCTTCTTTGTTGCATTGTCTTCAACTCTTGTGTGGTAACTAACCCCTGCGGAGGATACCACTACTATTGCGATGAAAATGCTAGGTTGAAGACATTGCTTGAAGCAGGGGATGTATAAAAAGTCGAAAGGACATGAGGACACTTTGCGATGTCCTCAAAAAGGGTTACGGGAAACCCTAGGAAAGAAGGTGTTGGGTTGAGAGGAAAATGAATGTTGATGGTTCCCTTTGGGCTGGCGGTATCCCAAAACCACATGGGTTCTTGCCAAAGGACCTTCGATGGATCCATCCACCTTATCTGACTTTACATGCTAATCCTATTATCATTGATGAATCCCTTGATGCAAACTATAAGTTGTTCAAGAATCAGAATGGTGAAGTGTTTGCTAGGTATATTGGTACTAAGCTAGGAATGGACCACCTATGAAGAAGATCGGGTTCCCCAAAATTTGTCTTGAGAATCTTCCGATAAATGTGATCATGACACCACAGGATGAAGACAAACCCCAGACCTAAAGGGTCATATGGTCCAAAGGCTTCAAGCAGACGGAGGACTCACAAGTCACCCTAACCCATTTTTTGCGGAAACCGTACTCAAACTTATGAATATGGCGTGTGTCTTCAAACCGCTATGTTCATAGATCTAAGAACTTTTACGCTTATTCAATGAGTATCATTCATCTCTGCAAGGGGCTATTTGCAAGGGCTCCAAAGCCGGAAGTTCTCGGATCTGCCAGACTCATTGCTTCTAAGCCACCCCACGAAGATGTGGGTGGTTAAGAAGAATTAACTTTCTTTTTAGGGGAAGGGTCTCGACCCGAAAATCAAAATCGATGCTATTGTTGGGGACCTAAAACATCTTGTGAGGAACAATATCAAATGCCCAAATGGTCTCACTATGTATTTTGTTCCTGATTTGTTTGCCATTCATCCTATCAGGTCCTAATCTTGATGAGCTTCAATAATCCTCTTGCCGTCAAATGTTTATGCTTACAATACTCTTGGTGAAGCCTATCCCCCTAAGCTTCTTTGTAAGGATGAACCTCATGCTTGAGAATGGATTATGGACACGGATGCACTAATCATATGGTGGTGATGAAGTCTTCTCATGGACTCAACCTTCGTCCATCAAACAAAGTCCATCAACCTTTGCCTTTTGGTAAAAGCAAGGTATTGGGTCTAGGTGAGTTGCAATCTCAAAGGATCAACACATGGATAAAGTGATGCTTTTGAATCCCTTGGTTTCAACAATATCCCTCGATGCTTTGTGACTTGAACATGATTGTGCTATTCGGAAAAATATCGTTGCCTTGTACTAATGGAATCGACAAGTCTCTAGTCTTTGAAGGGTTATCGGAAGATGATCTATACATGGTAGATTTCTGGCGGGTCCTGACTTGGTATGTCTTCTTGCAAAAGCTTGGAATGTTGGCTCCGGCATGGGGTGGGGCATCTTGGCATGAGGAACTTACACACACTGGCCAGAAGAAACATGTCATAGGCATCGAGGTGTCAAGTTCAAGAAGGATCATTTGTGTGGTGCGGAAGGGAAAGATGACTAGGAAGCACCCTCGAAGACAATCATGGCGACATCTCAACCCTTGAGTTAACATGGACTTATTTGGCCCTACTCACTACTCTACCCTCACAACAACGGCTTGTCTCTATGGCTCCGTCATTGTTGATGACTACTCAAGATATACATGGGTGCACATAATTCTCTGGTGAAGTGCAAGATGTCTTGAGGCCAACCAATTCGAATGAACAATTATGGCGTCAAGATCAAGCATATCAGAAGTGACAAGGGCCTTTGAGTTCAAGAACACGGACTTGATCTTTATCTGGATACAATGGGAATCACTCATGAGTTTCTCTCCTCACACCTCGGCAAAATGGCATCGTAGGCGCCAAAACAGAACCCTCATTGAGATGGCTCGAACAATGCTTTCCAGTACAAGACACCAAGAAATTTCTGGCCGAACCTATTGATCTGCATGTCACGTCATCAACCGTGTTTACATCCATAACTTGAACAAAACTCCTATGGCTCCTTCTTGGTTAAAAGGGATAATGGGCCCCGGGTAAAAAGAGCCCTGGCCTTTCAAAACATAAGGGCGTCGCCCCAAGACCCCAAGGGAAGGTTAGAGTTGGCCCGGCTGGGCCTCCCAATAAGGTCACCCTCAAATGGGATCTGGCGGGCCCAAGGCGGCTATGGGGAAACGCAATCCACCCTCCACCCTTTCGGCGGGATTGGCCCTTTACCATCCGCCCTGTTCACAAGGGGGAATCCACCACCCCTCTTGGGGGATTGCCGGGGTTGGCACCCCGGCCGCCCCGGCGGACCCAAACCCCCAAGCCCCGGCCGGGCAGCGGGAGTTTGTGTGGCGAAGAACCCGGGCCGGGGAACCGGCCCGTTGGGTGGCCCCAGGCGGCCGGCCCCACGGCCCCCCAAACGACCCAGGGTGTAGGGGATCGCCCGCCCGAGGGGCATTTGCCTGATCCATAACCTAAATTTGGCGTATTGGCCGGCCCGAATCCGCCGGCAAGACCGCGGCGGACAAAGGCGCGGCCCCTGTGGGCGGGGCCCTGTGCGGGCCCGAAGGGAAAAAGGCCCAAGCGGCGGGCCCCCCCGGCCCGGATTCAATGACCCCGGGGAAAGGGCCTTCTCCCCGGGCCCCATCGAATTGGACCCTTTTTGCCACGGAAATATAAGAAAAACCGTGCCTTCCCCCCTCCCCGACTTTAGAAAACCTTGTACCCATTTGCCATAGTGATCATGGGAGACCCCGAAGCGGGAAGGGGTGTTATCTCCACGGAGAGCCCGGTGGTAAGATCGGGCGTGCATGCCTTCGCCTCATCCGTTTCCGAGCACCGGGACGTTCCCGCCCCCACCATGAAACCATTATGGGACCCGATTCCAAGTCAATCGACCTGGCGGTAACACCTCATATCACTTTGCGGCCTGCCCGGTATTCCCATGGGGCGCCTTACCGGCCGGGACCGTTTGTGCCTTTTGGCTCCTTATATAGTGTGTAGCATCCACATGACGAACCGGGCGCATGGCTTGTGAACAAGCGGTGCTAACCCATGGGGAAGGCATACATGAATCACCGAGCATTCGGTCATCACGTATGAATTGGTTCTTTGGGTAAGGACTCCGGTATCCCGGGCTGAGCAGGCTGGGGGACTCGAATATCACCTGACATTTCCCGAAGGACGACATAAGGGCGAAGTGAAACACAATGCGATCAAGTGTCCAAGCTAGTCTTTGGGCTAGGAGACTCCGGTGAACCGGGCTGGCGGACTACTTCTCTTAGAAGCCAGACTTTTCCCCATATGAGAGGCTGCCAAGGATAAACAACTAGTTTGTGGATCCCATACCAACATTTCAATCATACAAATATGCCCGATTGAGTACATACAACAAGGCATCACAACAAAACTCTACAACTCAAAGTACTTTATTTAAGACTCAGAGCCATACATCTATATCCATACAGGTGGGGTCACATACCCAACACTCAAATCATACAAACATACAAGCACATGTGGAAGCAAACTAGTGCAGTCGAGACTCTAAAAAAAAGAAAGCTTTTGAACCTTTCTATCTCCAATGGCCCTTCACAAGCCTTGGATCACCACAAGGTGGCTAGTTCACTGTCGATGTCAGGTCTACATAAAACCCATCGGGGCGGTGTTGTCGTCGAAAAACATTAATTAAGCAAACATGAGGGGGTACTCGGCAAGTCTTCAATAGAATCCTATCATGCCATTCTCAAGAAGGTGGTGGAGTTATTTTGACAAGCCATCTTTGACTCTTGGCTAAGCTATCCTCGTGACACCACTTGAAAAGCATTTTGCCCAGTCCACTAATCACCATCCTCTCCACCGTGGATCCTCTCGTCCTTACGAGAGGGCCATCCCCACTCACCTATCTTGGGCTTTTAGTAGTATCCATTTACTTGTCTATGGGTATAGGTGACCAAGTAGTCCTTTCTGAGCGTATTGAATGTTTATACCTGCGGGGTGTACTTCTTCCCACGCTCTACCACTTACCGTCGTTTACCCGACATGTAAACCCAACCTTCAGGGAAGCCCGCGTGGGTGTCGGGCGACGACTAAAACACGAGTCGGTCAGGTTTATCGCCTATTGGGTTCCATCCATGGGAGTCGGCAGTTTCCACTAGCCCCGACAATGTGTGCGGGTTCAGAGACACAACGGACAATCAATGGACGTGCCTATCCCAACCACCCCTAAGGTGCTTTGCGGCGACATCTCAAACACGAAACTACTTGCAACTCCGTGAGGACAAAGTGGTTAATAAGTCGAGAGGTCAATTGGATCCCAATCGTGGTAGTAGCTAATCTTAAATCCCACACGATCTCGGTTCTTAGGGGGCTTAATGAAACAACCCACCATGTACTCCTACATGGCCTCCATCGATACCTTTACCAACGTGTTCAACACTTTCACTCCGAACCGACACAACCTTTCCTCCGTTCATCATGATGAGCGGACGACACAACTCTAAGCATAAAGCATGGTAGGAATCACAAACATGGCTAATCAACCCTAACATACTAGTGGGTTTCATCTAATTCTTGTAATGGGTCATGCAAAAAGTGGGTTCAACTACGGCACCAGCAGTTTGAATGGTTGTTTAATCCGATAAACAAGACGAGAACATGGGTTTTTGTCGGAATGATCAATGGGTTGCTTGCCGATGGAGTGGTGGTAGGATCGCCCTTGAGCGGATATTGGGTTATCCCGGGGGAAAGAACCTATCACGGAAACCAAAAATAAACACACATGGCAATATGCAACAATATGATGCATGCTATTACATGGCAATATGGATTGTGTTGGCCCTTGCAAGCTGGAACAAAAGGATGAACTCATTTGAATCAAAAGATTCAAATGCTAGCTCATTAACATAGCCATAAGGTGTATTATCTTATTCTGCAAACAGCAAGGTTAACTTGTTCTATCATGCATGAAACCTGTACCAATGGATAGAATGGATTTTTCTGATCATTTTCATATATAAATCTTTGCATTTGGATTCTGATTAATTTCTATGAATTTTGAAGTTTGAACTATATTAAATTTCCTATAGAGAATAATTCGATAATTCATTTTTGCATCCCAATGCATCGGGGTGATCCATGGTCCGGGACATCAGGTCAAACTTTTGGTGGGTCCGTATGTACATAATGTTTAACTAAATATCAATTAAAACTAATCTGATTATTAACATTTGGCCCCCCTTCATTGACCAGGGAGAGTCAACCCGGGCCCAATAGTAAATCAAATCGGCTCCGTTTAGCCCAAACCCGGGCGAGTGGGTTTAGCGTTGGACCAAATGGGGGAGGGCATCTATGTGGCGGGAACAAGCGCGCTCTTGGCGGTGTTGGTTGGGAGTATGGCGGAATCGGGCCGGACCTAAGCGACCGGGGGTGAGACGAACCGGGGAG
>JAHIAM010013568.1:0-41379 GCA_021605205.1 Aegilops longissima
GTATAATCACTCTGTCGGTGATCGGACATAGCAATCAGCGCTGAAAATAAAACTGCATCTGGCCTTGAGCGTTATCAAAGCGCTGCGGTGAAGATTACTTTTACCTCCCACGGTGGACGGGGGCGGCGTGATCCTCGAAATGCCCCAATCCACCTCCTTCAAACCAGTAGAAAATATTCAAATTCGGGTCCACCCAACGGACCCCAAAGAAGCAGCATCTATTGGGCACCGCAACAGTGATTGGCGCGCCTCTGAATCTGTTGGCGGGACATATTTGCTGGCACCCTTGAGGATATGCGGGGATCCCAGCATAAACTGGCGAACATAGTCTCAATATACTAAAGTTTAAACGGTCAAGCAAACAACTCTTGGCGCTTTAACCCAAACGACAAGCCATGGGGAGGCGGCCAGCTGGGGTCGATTCATTAGAAATCAAACATCCGGACTGGTGGCAAACTGGTGATGGTACCCACGAAGGACAAATCTTGGCCTTTGTGTGTCGATAAGACCTCAACAAGGAAACCCTAAGGATCCCACCCTCCCCGCATTGATCAAATCATTGGCGTCACGCAAACACGACTCCTTGTGTTTCCTCGATGCATATTCGGGATACCATCAAATCAAAATGAAGAGTCCGATCAAATGCAACATACCCCCATATGGGCCATTAGCTTCAACACCATGCCCTTCGGGCTCAAAGACACGGGCCACATACAGCATGATTCAAACATGTGCGGAAGCGGATCAACCAAGGCGGTAAAGCCTCGTCGATGATGTAAATCATCAAACCCAAACACGTCGAAACACTAATAGGCGACTTCGTCTTACATTGACAACCTCCATAAATGACATTAAGCTCAACCCGAAAAATGTCTTGGCGTCGCTGAAAAACTCTTGGGCTCGCCGTTTCCAATAGAGTGAAGCAAATCCAGCTAAAATCGAGCTCTTTCACGGTTAGCTCGCTGAGGACCTCAAACAAGTCCAAAAACTAGTTGGTTGCGTGGCACATTAAGTCACTTTATCTCAGTTAGGAGAAAAGGCACTACCACTCTATAGCCTCTTCGGCCTTGCAAGTAACTTTGAATGGACGGGGCGAAGCGTGCCGAAGCGGAGAAATAAAGGCCCTCCAAGCAAACAATCAATCGCACCAAGCGCGGCGAACCCATGTTGCGCCATATCGGCAACACACGGTGGTGGCGTGCTTGTCGTCGAGCGAGAACACGGCGGACACAAATCCACTTCAAAACCAGTTACTACGTATCTCATCCTCCACCATGCAAATCCGGTACCCATTGCCAAAGATAGCATGCAGTCTTCATTGGCATCTCAGCTCGACACTACTTCGAATGTTCAATCCGATAACCACGAAGTCCCACTCAATGATATAATAAACAATCGCGATGCAGGGGCCGGATCGCCAAATAGGCCCATAGAGCTACTCCCATTTGACATAACATACAATACGTCGAGCCATCAAATCCCAAGTCTTGGCTAACCGTGCGCCGAATGGATGAGGAACTCCCCAAAGAGTGGAGTATATTCAATTGGGTTATGTATTTGATGGCCAAAATGTTGGCCGAAGGGCTGGGGCGAAAGCGTTAAAATCCCCCTTGGAGATGTCGTTGGTATGTGCTCCAAAAATTGTATCTGAGACTCCAACAAGCGCGGCGAATATGAGGCCTTATTGCATGGTCTTAGGATGGCCATATCCATGGGCGCCTAGCACAAGTCGCGAGGACTCAAACCTCACAATATCTCAAATAAGCGGAGACTTTGATGCAAAGATCCAAAGATGGCAGCTGCCGTAATGCCGTCCTAAAATATTTCATTGATTGAGGCGTTCATCACATCGCTTGAAAGTAACGAGCGTGGGGCGTCATGCGCATTGGCGCTAAGCGACCCGTCCCCTAACATCTTCACGGAAGGCTTTTAAGCCATCGTGGTGTGGCAAGGGAGGCAGCAACAACAGTCGAGATCCGAACATTTCGATTCGAACTGATATCATGGTTTCAGCCTAAAATCCCCGATAGGCCCATCTCATTATGGCGGTCATTGCCCTGGACCGAACCTTCTTGCCTCATTGATGGAAGGAGCTTCCGAAGACGAATGAGGCGGCGCATTGTCCGGTAGCCGAGGCCTACAAGGTTCCGCGACCGGGTGATCGTCTCATCGTATCTATAATTTTTTATTTTCCATGCCAATAATTATTCACTTTCATATACTTTTAGGCAACTTTTATACTATTTTTGGGACTAACATATTGGTCCGATTGCAGGTCCGATTCATATGCATTGCATGTTTTGTTTTAGGAATATCCATATCAAGCAGGTCCAAATGGGATAAAAGCGGAGACTTCTTTTTGAAAATATGAAAAGTGGAAGAAAAATCCACAGGCGAAGCGCGAGGTGGTCCGCAGGTAGAAGCGCCCCCCCTCATGAGCCCACGTGGCGGTTGATGCTCTTCTTTTGCCATAAGAAAGATAATATTAGGAAAAAATCACGGCGAAGGTTTCAGGCCAATCAGATTCTGGATCTCCATATATACGCAGTGAAGTGAAAGCAGGAGAGAACGCGAGCGGAGAGATGAGATCCAATCTCGGAGGGCTCTCGCCCCTCCCGCCATGGAGCCAAGGAGCGGAGAAACCTTCTCCCATCTAGGAGGAGGTCGAGGAAGAAGAAGAAGAAGAGGCCTCCTCCCCTTGGCTTCCGGGTGCCACAGGGGGCCATCATCATCCGCAATCTTCACCAACAACTTCACGCCATCATCACCAACTCTTCCCCTCTATGCAGCGGTGTAACCTCTCTCTTACCTTGTAATCTCTACTTAAACATGGTGCTCAACGCTATATATTATTTCCCAATGATGTATGGCTATCCTATGATGTTTGAGTAGATCATTTTGTCCTAATGGCTGTTTGATGATCAAGATTGGTTTGAGTTGCATGTTTGTATTATTGTTGTCCTGGTGCTCTTCGTGTCGGCATAGCGTGAGGGATCTCAGCTGTAGGGTTTGCAATATGTTTATGATTTGCTTATAGTGGGTTGCGTGAGTGGTGAAACACAAACCCGAGTAAGTAGGTTGTTTATTATGGGATAAAGGGACTTGATGCTTTAATGCTATGGTTGGGTTTACCTTAATGATCTTTAGTAGTTGCGGATGCTTGCTGAGTTCAATCATAAGTGCATATGATCCAAGTAGAGAAAGTATGTTAGCTTATGCCTCTCGCTCAAATAAAATTGCAATAATGATTACGGTCTAGTTATCGATTGCCTAGGGACAAATAACTTTCTCGTGACAACAAGCTCTTTACTAAAACTAATTTAGTTGTGTCTTTATATAAACAACCCTAGTTTATGTTTACGTGCTCTTTACTTTCTTGCAAGCTTACCAAAAACACAAAGTACTTCTAGTTTCATACTTGTTCTAGGTAAAGTAAGCGTTAAGCGTCGTGAGAGTTGTCGGTGGTTAGATAGAACTTGAGGAATATTTGTTCTACCTTCACCTCCTCGTTGGGTTCGACACTCTCACTTATCGAAAACTTTGATCCCATATACTTGTGGGTTATCAAGACCTTTTACGGCACCGTTCTTGAGGAGTCATAAGCGTGGGTGAATATTCTCGTGTGTGCTTGTTTGCTTTATCACTAAGTAATTTTATTTGCTGTTCTTAGTTGTTCTCTATCTTTAGTTATGGATATGGAACGAAATACCAAAAAATTAGGTTTACTTGCTACTCATGAGGATGGGGTAACCCTAACCCCGATTCTCATTATGTGAAAATATTATGTACTACTTTGATAATCTGAGAAACCCATTCAACTTTATAATGGGAACCGTTGGATCAGCGTGAATACTTTAGGATTATGCTTCGACACAAAGGAAACTATTATGGGATCAATTTATTATGTTGCAATGGTATGCTGAAACTATGCTTGGAATATGATTATACTTGTTGCTCTAGGATGAAGGCTCCACACTTCCCTTTTCATGTGAATTTAATGATAATGAAACCTTAGCTTCTTATGCTAATGGTATATATGATTACTATGATGTGGAACAAATAGAAGAATTTGTTGCTTTTAGGGCTGTATGAAATTGAATCTTTGTTTGAAAAGTATGAAGCTTTAGATGATGATGCTTATAGGCCTGAAAATCTTGCTATACTTAGATATTGCTATGAAAATATAGAATACAATTACTATATTAATGCTTTTATGAAGAAAGTCCTGTCCAAGAAGAGACTAATATTTTAGGAAACTATGGAAGAAGAAATTGATGAAGCTGTGAGCTCATTGGATGAAAAAGATGAGGAGGAAGCGAAGAACAAAAGGAGGAAGAAGCGGATTGATCACGTGCCCACCTTCTAATGGGGTAATCCTTCAACTCATACATTGTTTAATTCCCTTAGTGTACTTCGAAGGATGATTGCTATGATGAATATTATGATCCCATAATTCTCTTGAAATATCCCTTTTGATGATGCTTGCTATGCTTGTGTGAGATGCCAATATGAATTATGCTTATGGAGATGAACTTGCTATGGTTCCTTATGTTAAACATAAAATTGTTGCTATTACCTTACATGATAGTCCTATTATCTTTTGAATTCTCTCGATTATACTATATCGGAGAAGTTTGTGTATTAAGGATTATATTGATGGGTTGCCTTTTACCACTACATGATGATTTTGATGAATATAATATGCATGTGCTTGCTGCTCCTACTTGCAATTATTATGAAGAGGAACTATATCTCCACCTCTCTATGTTTCTAACACGATAGGATTGAAATCTACTTATACTATGCATTGGCCTTTACTATGTGTGCATGAATTGTTCTTTTATGACATGCCGATGCATAGGAAGAGGATTAGACTTCATAATTGCTAGATATATGTTGCTTTGTGCTCACTACTAAATGCAAATCATTGTTAATTAAAATTGGCTTTGATATACCTTGGGATCCGGTGGATTAGATTATTTGAGCACTATGCCTAGCAATGGCTTTAAAGAAAGCGGCCCGGGGACAACCCGAAAGTTTTAGAGAGTCATTTATTTCTGTTGAGTGCTTTCATATAGTTTAAAAACAACAAAAATAAAGGGGAACCCAAAACTTTTCAAAAGGAAAGTGAAAGTGAAAGACAAGCATTGTTGAAGTGGAGAGCTCCTTGAACTTTGTTCATGCTCACGGCAACTTTGTGAATCTTGATTACAAAACTTTTCAACAAAATTAATTATCCTTGTACAATTCCATTGTATTATAAAAAAATAATGTGCCAAGGTTTGCCTTTAGGATGTTTACAATGCTTGTTGGTTTGTGCGTGCGGAGACTGATTTTGGCTGTAGTCTGGCAATTTTAGTTTCTTTTGCACTGTCTTGCTGTACAAATTTTTATTTTTCCTAATTTTGGCAGAATTTTCAAGTATCATAAGTATGGTGAATGTTGATTACTACAGATTGTTATTTTAGACAGATTCTGTTTTTGATGCATAGTTTGCTTGTTTTGATGAAACTATCAATTTATATCATTAGATTAATCCATGAAAAAGTTATATTACAGTAGACACAATGCAAATATAAGATATGAATTGGTTTGCAACAGTACTTAGAGTGGTGATTTGCTTTATTATACTAACGGATCTTACCGAGTTTTTTACATTGAAGTTTTGTGTGGATGTAGTGTCTAATCAAGGATGTCTCGATATGAGGAAAAGGAAGAGGCAAGAGCTCAAGCTTGGGGATGCAGGCACCCCAAGTAAATATTCAAGAGACTCAAGCGTCTAAGCTTGGGGATGCCGGAAGCATCCTCTTTCTTCAACAAGTATCGGTATGTTTTGAATTCGTTTAGTTCATGCATTATGTGCAAGTCTTGGAGCATCTTTTGCAATTAGGTTTTATTTTCTTTTATGCACCATGCTGGTATGAGATGGTCCTTGGTTGATTTATAGAATGCTCTATGCACTTCACTTATATCTTTTAGTATGGCTTTATAGAATGCTTCATGTGCTTCACTTATATCATTTGAAGTTTGGATTATCATTTCTCTTTACATAGACAACACCATTTGTAGAATGCTCTTTTGCTTCACTTATATTTGTTAGATGGGCATATCTTTTGTAGAAAAATTAAAACTCTCTTGCTTCACTTATATCTATTTAGAGATGACGAGGACTGGTCATTCACATAGTTAGTCATAAAATCCTACATAAACTTGTAGATCATGAATATGATATGTTTGATTCCTTGCAATAGTTTTGTGATATAAAGGTGATATTAGAGTCGTGCTAGTTGAGTAATTGTGAAGTTGAAATACTTGTGTTGAGGTTTGCAAGTCTCGTAGCATGCATATGGTGAACCGTTATGTGAAGTCGAGCATGGTGTTTTATTGATTGTCTTCCTTATGAGTGGCGGTCGGGGAATGATGGTCTTTACCAATCTATCCCCTAGGAGCATCGTAGTAATTTGTTTTGATGACTAATTTTTTGCAATAAGTATGTGAGTTCTTTATGACTAATGTTGAGTCCATGGATTATCGCACTCTCACCTTCCATCATTGCTAGCCTCTTGATTAGCATTGCCTTTCTCACCTCGAGTTGGTGCAAACTTGGCGGTGCATCAAACCCGTGATACGATCGCTCTGTCACACATAATCCTCATTATATCTTCCTCAAAAACAGCCATACCTACCTATCATGGCATTTCCATAGTCATTCCGAGATATATTGCCATGCAACTTCCATCATCATCATACATGACTTGAGCATTCGTTGTCATATTGCTTTGCATGATCGTAAGATAGCTAGCATGATGTTTTCATGGCTTGTTTTTGATGTCATTGCTATGCTAGATCATTGCACATCGGTACTACACTTGGAGGCATTCATATAAGTCATATCTTTATTCTAGATATCGAGTTGTAATATTGAGTTGTAAGTAAATAAAAGTGTGATGATCATCATTATTAGAGCATTGCACCCGTGAGAAAGGATGATGGAACTATGATTCCCCACAAGTGGGATGAGACTCGGACTTTACAAAAAAAAAAGAGGCCAAAAGAAGCCAAATAAAAAGAGGCCAAGAAGCCCACAAAAAATATAAATATATATATAAATAAAATAAAAAAATGAGAGAAAAGAGAAGGCAATGTTACTATCCTTTTACCACTTGTGCTTCAAAGTAGCACCATGTTCTTCATATGGAGTCTCTTGAGTTATCACTTTCATATACTAGTGGGACTTTTCATTATAGAACTTGGCTTGTATATTCAACGATGGGCTTCCTCAAATGCCCTAGGTCTTCATGAGCAAGCAAGTTGGATGCACACCACTTAGTTTCAGTTTGAGCTTTCATACACTTATAGCTCTTAGTGCATCCGTTGCATGGCAATCCCTACTCACATTGATAGCTATTGATGGGCATCTCCATAGCCGTTGATCGCCTAGTTGATGTGAGACTTTCTCCTTTTGTCTTCTCCACAACCTCCATCATCATATTCCACCTATAGTGCTATGTCCATGGCTTACGCTCATGTATTGCGTGAAAGTTGAAAAAGTTTGAGCGTCAAAAGTATGAAACAATTGCTTGGCTTGTCGCCGGGGTTGTGCGTGATGTCAATGCTTTGTGTGGTGAAGATGGAGCATAGAGACTATATGATTTTGTAGGTATGAGCTTTCTTTGGCTATGTTATTTCAATGGACATAATTGCTTGGTTGGTATGCTTGAAGTATTATTGTTTTATGTCAAATGATAGACTATTGCTTTGAATCACTCGTGTCTTAATATTCAGGCCATGATTAGACATATGATCAAGATTATGCTAGGTAGCATTCCACATCAAAAATTATTCTTTTTATCATTTACCTACTAGGGCGAGCAGGAATTAAGCTTGGGATCTGATATGTCCGTCGTATCTATAATTTTTATTGTTCCACGCCAATATTATTCACTTTCATATACTTTTTGGCAACTTTTATATTATTTTGGGACTAACATATTGATCCGATTGCGATTGCGAGTTCACATCATTGCATGTTTTATGTTTACAGAATATCCATATCAAGCAGTCCAAATGGGATAAAAGCAGACGGAGCTTATTTTTGGAAAATATGGAAAATTCGGGAAGAAAAATCCACCGAGGCAGTGCGGTGGTCACGAGGTGAGGTAGCGCTGACCCCTGGCGCGCCCCTACCCTCGTGAGCCCATCGTAAGCAGTTGACACTCTTCTTTTGCCGCAAGAAAGATAATATTCGAGGAAAAAATCACGGCAAAGGTTTCAGGCCAATCAATTACGGATCTCATATATAAACGGTGAAGCAGGCGAGAAGAGAGCGTAGAAGCGGAGAGATAGATCCAATCTCGAAGGGCTCTCGCCCTCACGCCATGGGGAGCCAAGGAGGAGAAACCTTCTCCCATCTAGGGAGGAGGTCAGGAAGAAGAAGAAGAAGGGGCCCCTCTCCCCTTGCTTCGGTGGCACCGGAGTGCCACAGGGGCCATCGTCATCACCAATCTTCACCAACAACTTCCTCCATCATCACCAACTCTTCCCCCCTCTATGCAGCGGTGTAACCTCTCTCTTACCGCTGTAATCTCTACAAACATGGTGCTCAACGCTATATTATTTCCCAATGATGTATGGCTATCCTATGATGTTTGAGTAGATCTTTTTTCATCTAATGGCTATTGATGATCAAGATTGGTTTGAGTTGCATGTTTTATTATTGGTGTTGTCCTATGGTTCTCCGTGTCGGCATAGGGGAGTCTCCATTGTATGGTTTGCAATATGTTTATGATTTGCTTATAGTGGGTTGCGTGGTGATGAAACACAAACCAGTAAGTAGGTTGTTTCGTATGGGATAAAGGGACTTGATACTTTAATGCTATGGTTGGGTTTTACCTTAATTATGTTTAGTAGTTGCGGATGCTTGCTAGAGTTCAATCATAAGTGCATATGATCCAAGTAGAAAGTATGTTAGCTTATGCCTCTCGCTCAAATAAAATTGCAATAATGATTACCGGTCTAGTTATCGATTGCCTAGGGACAAATAACTTTCTCGTGACAACAAGCTCTTTACTAAAACTAATTTAGTTGTGTCTTTATCTAAACAGCCCCTAGTTTATGTTTGCGTGCTCTTTACTTTCTTGCAAGCTTACCCAAAACACCACAAAGTACTTCTAGTTTCATACTTGTTCTAGGTAAAGTAAGCGTTAGCGTCGTGAGAGTTGTCGGTGGTCGATAGAACTTGAGGAATATTTGTTCTACCTTTAGCTCCTCGTTGGGTTCGACACTCTTACTTATCAAAAACTGTTGTGATCCCCTATACTTGTGGGTTATCGAGCTCTACAAGAAAAGTACGAGTACTTCAAAGATGTATCTCCGGGAGGAGGCGGCGAACTTTGGCGAAATTCATGCTGGTCTAAGCGGACACCACGCCACATTGGCCCTTGTTAGCAAGGCCTTCCGTACAGGGTTTTATTGGCGACGGCCCGGAGACCCAGCAGGACCTTGTCCAACACTCGCGGGTGCCAACTCTTAGCCAACCAAAGCCACATGCCCCCAATTGCCTTCAGACTATCCCCATCACTTGGCCTTTCAGCGGTGCAGGGGAATGGATATGGTTGGACCCCTTAAAGGGAAACCATAAGAAAAAATATCTTTGGTTATGGTGGAAAAATTCACTAAATGGATAGAGGCTAAACCGGTCAAAGCGGTTGAGTCGGCCCGTGATAGACTTAATATCCGGTGTATGCACGTTATGGTGTCCACACAGCATCATCACCGACAACGGATCTAATTTCCTGCCGACAAGGTAAAACCTGGTGTACTAATCTGGGCATTAAACTCGATTACGCCTCGTCTACCACCCGCAAACCAGCAGTCAAGTCGAGCGAGCCAATGGTCTTATGGCGGCATCAAGCCCGGACTAGTGCGGTCTTTGAAAGAATCGGAGACAAACCTTTGGGTTGAGGAGCTCAACTCCGTACTCTGGGGCTGCGGACCATGCCCAACATACTCGGATACACACCTTTCTTCATGGTGTAGCACGAGGCCGTGTTGCCTGCGATATTATTCACGACTCACCTCGAGTGCGTATATACGAAGAGAGTGGCGAGCTTGATCGGTAGGGGCCTAGATGCCACAGAGGAGAGCGATGTCATAAAAGCCCGTTCAACATTTTACCAACAGCGACTCGAAGATATCAAAGCGAGAGAAGCGGGCCAACTTACAACGTTGGCGAACTCGTTCCTTTGCCGGAGAAAAAAGACAAACTCAAGCCCAAATGGGAGGTCCTTCATAATTAACAAAGTTCTCACCGAGGCGTACCGTCTTCTGATGCATCGGAAATACGCCTCGGCGAACCCTCGAGCGGCGGACTCAGAAGATTCTATAGCGCCAGAACTCTGTTAATCTCCTTCTCCCTAGAGTTTCCATTATTTTTCTCTCTTTCCGATTACTTTTTCTTTCTCGCTTTAAAGCTTTGAGTGCGGCTAGACCCTTTTTGACACATACATCTTTAAATATGTATGTCCATTATACAGAGGCTTCTTGGAATGACTTTTATTATTATCCCTCGAGCATCAAGCTCTTCACATATGAGTTTTTCCATATGTACCTTTTCTTCGCCATTATATGCATCGATATGACTTAAGTTTTGCAAGCTGGATTGCTGGCTCCTATGTTAAGCCCTACGTTCTTATTAGTTCGGCTGAGGCATAAAGGCACCTCTGCGATTATTCTGCTTGGTCATCCAAATGTGTACCTCAAATTTGGTGAAGCAGCTAGCGTTCTTAAAGGGAATATTAGGTCGGTGAATTGAAGATGTTTTTGCATTTACTCATTCACGAACCCCGGAATTACATACCTTGTGATTTTTCCATCACAATTAGGACATGTACATTAATACATACACCAGGGAAAGGAACCACTGGAACTATTCTCCCGGAAGATGTTTCTTGATCTCAATGTAATATAACATAACTAGCGAGGATACAACATGCATTCAAGCAACTATGACCCTCCAACAGATTTTGAGCATACCTGGTCTATTCGTGAGAGGGGTATTGGGCCTCACTTTTCCCTAAGGTCGGAGGTTGAAGAAAGTCTGCCATGACAAATGCTATACAATTCAGCTAAATTACACATGTTAAGGAAAGTACATGGTCACTTGGACTCAAACACTTCCTCCTCTATCCGTCCAGCAGTGGTCTAACCTAATCCTGTTGGGAATATTGGGCCACCTCTACTAGGTCATATACTAAACTGCGAGATTTCTTCATTTGACCCTAAGCGGTCCGACCAGGACATGTGATTGGATCATTCGGTATGTCGCATTTTCACCATGGCCCGGGCCTCTGCATGCACCTTCTAGGAAGGCGATATCTTCCATATCGGATCGCCACGCGCCTTGAACAGCTCTGGCTCCTCCATACTTCTGGAGGGAGGTAGATGGCCATAGGGCCTTGGCAACCTCCGCATTGCCAGCCGAGGCACTGCTCGTGCACTTACACGACAGCCTTGCAGATCACTTGATGATCAGGACACCTCCTCGTCGGGACGGCCGATCAATATACCTGCAATCATAATTAGATCAGTTCCATTTATCTTGAACTACTTTCAAAATAGTTGGAACACTGTAGCGACCCGACCTCGAGATGGTCAAGTCTCTGTCTTCGTGTCATCCACGGATCGGTAATGCTAACACACGATACTCGAAGGATTTAAAGCAGAGTAGCAATCACACACTTATTACATGAATGTCTCAAAGAGAACTTATTACAATAATATGGCTTAAGGCCATCTAATACGATAACAGTGGAAGGCTTGGAAGATAAAGTGAGTCCATCAACTCCAGCGGCATAGCTTTGACTGCGGCAGCGACCTATCGATCTTACTCCTCGTCGAAAATGCGCAACATAACACGTTGCAGCCGAAAACGGGTGACATGGAATATCTGGCAATGTAACACAATAGAGCAATAACAGAATAATGCTACCACTACATGCATATTTGGCTGGTGGAAAGCTCTCTGATTACGATTTTCGGAAGCCAATTTTCCCTACAACAAAGGAATAAGTTTTACTTTAACTATCATGGTGGTTGAAACATCATTGAGAAGGTATAACTAACTCAATCCCAATTAAGGTACTTAACATCCCAGCAATATTAATTTAGTGATGAGATACATGTGAATACTCAAGTACTAGATACTCGAAATTGTCCATAACAGGGACACGGCTAACCATGATTAGATTGTACACTCTGCGGAGGTTTGCGCACTTTTCCCCACAAGACTCGATCGCCTCCGTTGATTTCTCGCACTTCATTGTGTTTGAGAAGCGGATGGCCAGAACACGATCTTCGAAACATTAACTCTCTACTCGGGTAGATCATACCAAACCTACAAAACCACTACAGCTGATCTACCTCTTCAAGCTTCCGTAACCTCAACTATGCTAGATCCCATAATAGCTTGTGGCTGCACGGAAGTTTCTAGTATGAATAATCTCAGTTCCCTTTGAGCAGGTGGCGGTCCATAAGAAGATCACAGCGGGTACCCAGGATTTCAAAAAGTAAAGCAGACAACCTTTGGGTTCCCCGGTGCCTCAATCCACCAGATGTGTATTAAAGTTGCCACCTTAAGTTAACCATTAATTAACAATCTCACATCTGTCATGAATAACTCTCAAACCCAATCCCGTCTGAGCTTAGCATAGCAATATAAACAATACATAAAGTAACTCCCAAGGGTTTGATAAAGAGGCAATAGGTTCCTACCTCATCATCTACTTCCCAACCCACAAATTAATGACATCCTAACCATGCAATGTTTGAGGTTGAAACTAATGCATAAAAGCTGGGTATGAAAAGAGTATGATCAAAGTGTTACTTGCCTTCGGCGTCAAGAATCCTAGAGACTCGTAGTAACACGCTTAGCACTCAAAATTCTATATGAAACAAACAACAACATACATAAGCAACAAGCAAAAACTGCGAAACTTCAACTGAAAGGGTTGACGGAGAGTTCAACAGAACGGTTCTGAAGAATCAAACCAAAGAAACTCAAGCAAAAAACAAGATCATTTACTAATATGAACTAGGTCAAATTTTGAGGCAAAAACTTGTTTGAGTTGGCTATTCGGAAGAGGTTTTGAGATGAAACTCGGGAGCTTGATACTTGATTCCGATAATGGCGAAAAGTTAAACTAGTTCGAACATCGGATCGAAAATCACGACCGGAAAATCAGGAATAAATCCGATAAAAAGAAAATGACGAGCGAGCGAGCGTTCGTTAGCAGAAACTAAACGACGAACCACGTTCGTTAGAGCAAACGAAACGTGACAACTCGCTAAACAAATAAAGGAGAATAAACCGATCTATAAAAAAAGCGAACTAGGGTTTTTTCTAAAAAACCAAGGGTTTTCAAACAAACCCGAGTGGGCGGCTACCTCCCGTGAGTCGTCCCGTAGTGAGCAGACTCCCGTGAGGCTCGGCGGCGGAGGTGGCGGAGGCGTGGCGACCTCTGGCCAGGAGGTTCATTCGGCGGGCGGCACTCGGCGGTGGTGGTGGTGGTTTAGAGGCGGCGGCATATAGGTGGGGCTCCGACTTGGGGAGGGCCGAGGCGGAGGCGGCGACCAGACTCTCGATCCGTGGCTGTCTGGAGGAGAAGCGTGTGGCAATGGGCGGCCTGCTGGTGAGCTTGACCCCGGTCAGTATGAGTCCTCTTTTTTAAACATTCATCGACTAAGAAAAATCCTAGAAAATATAAAAAAAAATCTGAAAATTCCAAATAAGTTTTCTCCGTCTAAATGGAATATTTAGAACAGGATGAACTTTTCTTGGCCCTAAAATGCAATTTTTAAAACATGCAAACATTTTCTAGGTGAATAAAATTCCAAAATAAATCAAATAAAACCAAATAATGATTTTAACATTTTCCTCCGATATTTCAATTATTTTGGAGAAGTCATATTATCTCCCCTCATTTATTATTTTAAAATGAAATATTTTACGGAGAAAATAATTAAAATCAAAATCCTCGTCTTCAATATTTGATAAAAATCAAATATGAAAATCAATCCCCAACTCTCTCGAGGTCCTTGAGTTGCTTAGGATTTGAGGATTGCAAACAATGCAATAAAATATGATATGCATGATGACCTATGTATAACATGCCAAATTGAAAATTTGGGATGTTACAACCTACCCTTAAGATGAATCTAGCCCTCGAGATTGGGTTAACTAGAAAATAGGTGCGGATGGTCCTTGCGAATATCCTCTTCTCGCTCCCGGTGGCTTCCTCCTCGGTATGGTGGCTCCTTTGGACTTTGCAAAACTTGATAACCTTCTTTGGTGACTTCATTGTGAAATCAAGAATCTTTATTGGCTTCTCCTCATAGGTCAGATTACTATCGGTGAATCGCCTCCAAAGCCTTTGTATCATTTAGCGGTATATCGGCCATCTCGGCATGGCACTTCTTCAGTTGTGATCGTGAAACACATCGTGAACTCGACAATCCTTGAGTAACTCCAGCTTGAAGCCTTCTCCCATCCGTTCCAAAACGATATGGTCCTACAAATCTTGGGGCTAACTTTCCTTAACTCCATTTCTCCCCTCAAAGGTGATACTCGTGAGATAGGCTCTATCTCCAATTTCATAGATTACTTCCTTGCGTTTTGAATCTGCATAACTCTCATCTGGCGAGCAATCTTTATACGTCTGATCAGTTTAACCTTCTCTTCGATTCCTTAATCAAATCTGGTCCAAACAAGCGGCGGTCTCCAACCTCATCCCACATCAATGGTGTTCTACATCTGCGTCCATATAGGGTTTTATGGGTGCCATCTTCAAAGCGGCACAGTGTTGTTATATGAGAACTCTGCGTGCAGTAAATGTCATCCCAACTAGATCCATAATATAGCGGAGTTCTCAACATGTCTTCGAATCTTATTGACTCTCTCTGTCATCCATCATTGCGGGTGAAAGCGGTCTTGAACTCAATCTGGTACCCAAATGCAATTGTAGCATGCCAAAACTTTAAAATGCTGCGTTCCTCTATCTCGTCGATGCTCCTCGGAACTCCATGCAAACATAATCACAGACATATATATCTTGGCCAACTTTGCACTTGTATAGGTTGTTTTCTTGGGATGAAAAATACTACTTTGGTTGACGATCCACAACTACAAACCGAATCATATCCTGCCTTGGTTACGGTAATCCGTAATAAAGTCCATGCCAAGTTTGTCCCACTTCCATTCGGGTATTGGCATAGGCTGTAACATCTGCGGCCGATGCTCTGCCACTCTCACGCCATCATCTGACATAAATATCCTTCTTCATACCAGTCCACGAAGCGTTCCTTCAAGTCCAAATACATCTTGGTGTTTCGGGTGAATCGAGTATGGTGAGTCATGGGCCTCTGATATTAACTTCCGGTCTCCAATTGTTGGGCACATAAATCCGGTCCTCAAACCACAGTATCGTGCTCATCCTCGAAAACCTTTGGCTTTCCTTCGCCCATCTTCTCTCTTATCTCAGCAATCTCTTTGTCCTCCTTACGAGCTTCTCGAATCTTGTTCAACAATGTCGAACCTCCATTGTTGCAAAAAACCTCTTGGAACAATCTCCAATCGAAGTTCCATGATCTCCAGCTAACTCCTTTGGCATGCTTTGCTTTCAAGGATATTAGCATAACTCTTCGGCTCAAAGCGCGCTACCACGTTGGCCTTTCACGGATGATAGTGTAGCTTCATGTAAGTAATCCTAAGTTCAGCCATCTCCTGCATGAAGGTTTAACTCATACGTGTGAAAATGTACTTCAAACTCTTATGATCCGTGTACATCAACAATTTCCAATAAGATAATGTCTCGGTCTTCAGCGCATGTACTATAGCTGCTAACTCCAAATCATGCGTGGCATAGTTCAACTCATGTGGCTTCGGTTGTCGTGAGGCATCTGAAACAACTTTTCGTCTGCATAGAACATCCAAGTCCCAAGCGAGGCGTCACAATACACTGAAACTCCTTATGTATATCGGCAATGTAACCTTGGGGCTGTAGTCAACCATTTCTTCAACTCAAAAGCTTATCTGCAATCTCTGTCCATTTGAACTTAGTGTCCTTCTTTGAATTCAGTCATTGGCTTAGAAATCTTGGAAAAATTCTCAATGAATCTCGATAATATCCTTCGGTCCAAGAAGCTGCGGATCTATGCCAAGTGGTGCCAACCATTCGTGTTGGCCCGAACCTTCTTGGGATCTCTTGCTATACCTCTCGATATAACATGCCCAAAAATCCAACTTCAGCAAAACTGCGCTTTTGAACTTGGCGTATTGGTGTTCTGAGTTTCTCGAGACCAAGCGCATAAGTGTTCGCGTGCTCCTCTTGTATAATCACTCTGTCGGTGATCGGACATAGCAATCAGCGCTGAAAATAAAACTGCATCTGGCCTTGAGCGTTATCAAAGCGCTGCGGTGAAGATTACTTTTACCTCCCACGGTGGACGGGGGCGGCGTGATCCTCGAAATGCCCCAATCCACCTCCTTCAAACCAGTAGAAAATATTCAAATTCGGGTCCACCCAACGGACCCCAAAGAAGCAGCATCTATTGGGCACCGCAACAGTGATTGGCGCGCCTCTGAATCTGTTGGCGGGACATATTTGCTGGCACCCTTGAGGATATGCGGGGATCCCAGCATAAACTGGCGAACATAGTCTCAATATACTAAAGTTTAAACGGTCAAGCAAACAACTCTTGGCGCTTTAACCCAAACGACAAGCCATGGGGAGGCGGCCAGCTGGGGTCGATTCATTAGAAATCAAACATCCGGACTGGTGGCAAACTGGTGATGGTACCCACGAAGGACAAATCTTGGCCTTTGTGTGTCGATAAGACCTCAACAAGGAAACCCTAAGGATCCCACCCTCCCCGCATTGATCAAATCATTGGCGTCACGCAAACACGACTCCTTGTGTTTCCTCGATGCATATTCGGGATACCATCAAATCAAAATGAAGAGTCCGATCAAATGCAACATACCCCCATATGGGCCATTAGCTTCAACACCATGCCCTTCGGGCTCAAAGACACGGGCCACATACAGCATGATTCAAACATGTGCGGAAGCGGATCAACCAAGGCGGTAAAGCCTCGTCGATGATGTAAATCATCAAACCCAAACACGTCGAAACACTAATAGGCGACTTCGTCTTACATTGACAACCTCCATAAATGACATTAAGCTCAACCCGAAAAATGTCTTGGCGTCGCTGAAAAACTCTTGGGCTCGCCGTTTCCAATAGAGTGAAGCAAATCCAGCTAAAATCGAGCTCTTTCACGGTTAGCTCGCTGAGGACCTCAAACAAGTCCAAAAACTAGTTGGTTGCGTGGCACATTAAGTCACTTTATCTCAGTTAGGAGAAAAGGCACTACCACTCTATAGCCTCTTCGGCCTTGCAAGTAACTTTGAATGGACGGGGCGAAGCGTGCCGAAGCGGAGAAATAAAGGCCCTCCAAGCAAACAATCAATCGCACCAAGCGCGGCGAACCCATGTTGCGCCATATCGGCAACACACGGTGGTGGCGTGCTTGTCGTCGAGCGAGAACACGGCGGACACAAATCCACTTCAAAACCAGTTACTACGTATCTCATCCTCCACCATGCAAATCCGGTACCCATTGCCAAAGATAGCATGCAGTCTTCATTGGCATCTCAGCTCGACACTACTTCGAATGTTCAATCCGATAACCACGAAGTCCCACTCAATGATATAATAAACAATCGCGATGCAGGGGCCGGATCGCCAAATAGGCCCATAGAGCTACTCCCATTTGACATAACATACAATACGTCGAGCCATCAAATCCCAAGTCTTGGCTAACCGTGCGCCGAATGGATGAGGAACTCCCCAAAGAGTGGAGTATATTCAATTGGGTTATGTATTTGATGGCCAAAATGTTGGCCGAAGGGCTGGGGCGAAAGCGTTAAAATCCCCCTTGGAGATGTCGTTGGTATGTGCTCCAAAAATTGTATCTGAGACTCCAACAAGCGCGGCGAATATGAGGCCTTATTGCATGGTCTTAGGATGGCCATATCCATGGGCGCCTAGCACAAGTCGCGAGGACTCAAACCTCACAATATCTCAAATAAGCGGAGACTTTGATGCAAAGATCCAAAGATGGCAGCTGCCGTAATGCCGTCCTAAAATATTTCATTGATTGAGGCGTTCATCACATCGCTTGAAAGTAACGAGCGTGGGGCGTCATGCGCATTGGCGCTAAGCGACCCGTCCCCTAACATCTTCACGGAAGGCTTTTAAGCCATCGTGGTGTGGCAAGGGAGGCAGCAACAACAGTCGAGATCCGAACATTTCGATTCGAACTGATATCATGGTTTCAGCCTAAAATCCCCGATAGGCCCATCTCATTATGGCGGTCATTGCCCTGGACCGAACCTTCTTGCCTCATTGATGGAAGGAGCTTCCGAAGACGAATGAGGCGGCGCATTGTCCGGTAGCCGAGGCCTACAAGGTTCCGCGACCGGGTGATCGTCTCATCGTATCTATAATTTTTTATTTTCCATGCCAATAATTATTCACTTTCATATACTTTTAGGCAACTTTTATACTATTTTTGGGACTAACATATTGGTCCGATTGCAGGTCCGATTCATATGCATTGCATGTTTTGTTTTAGGAATATCCATATCAAGCAGGTCCAAATGGGATAAAAGCGGAGACTTCTTTTTGAAAATATGAAAAGTGGAAGAAAAATCCACAGGCGAAGCGCGAGGTGGTCCGCAGGTAGAAGCGCCCCCCCTCATGAGCCCACGTGGCGGTTGATGCTCTTCTTTTGCCATAAGAAAGATAATATTAGGAAAAAATCACGGCGAAGGTTTCAGGCCAATCAGATTCTGGATCTCCATATATACGCAGTGAAGTGAAAGCAGGAGAGAACGCGAGCGGAGAGATGAGATCCAATCTCGGAGGGCTCTCGCCCCTCCCGCCATGGAGCCAAGGAGCGGAGAAACCTTCTCCCATCTAGGAGGAGGTCGAGGAAGAAGAAGAAGAAGAGGCCTCCTCCCCTTGGCTTCCGGGTGCCACAGGGGGCCATCATCATCCGCAATCTTCACCAACAACTTCACGCCATCATCACCAACTCTTCCCCTCTATGCAGCGGTGTAACCTCTCTCTTACCTTGTAATCTCTACTTAAACATGGTGCTCAACGCTATATATTATTTCCCAATGATGTATGGCTATCCTATGATGTTTGAGTAGATCATTTTGTCCTAATGGCTGTTTGATGATCAAGATTGGTTTGAGTTGCATGTTTGTATTATTGTTGTCCTGGTGCTCTTCGTGTCGGCATAGCGTGAGGGATCTCAGCTGTAGGGTTTGCAATATGTTTATGATTTGCTTATAGTGGGTTGCGTGAGTGGTGAAACACAAACCCGAGTAAGTAGGTTGTTTATTATGGGATAAAGGGACTTGATGCTTTAATGCTATGGTTGGGTTTACCTTAATGATCTTTAGTAGTTGCGGATGCTTGCTGAGTTCAATCATAAGTGCATATGATCCAAGTAGAGAAAGTATGTTAGCTTATGCCTCTCGCTCAAATAAAATTGCAATAATGATTACGGTCTAGTTATCGATTGCCTAGGGACAAATAACTTTCTCGTGACAACAAGCTCTTTACTAAAACTAATTTAGTTGTGTCTTTATATAAACAACCCTAGTTTATGTTTACGTGCTCTTTACTTTCTTGCAAGCTTACCAAAAACACAAAGTACTTCTAGTTTCATACTTGTTCTAGGTAAAGTAAGCGTTAAGCGTCGTGAGAGTTGTCGGTGGTTAGATAGAACTTGAGGAATATTTGTTCTACCTTCACCTCCTCGTTGGGTTCGACACTCTCACTTATCGAAAACTTTGATCCCATATACTTGTGGGTTATCAAGACCTTTTACGGCACCGTTCTTGAGGAGTCATAAGCGTGGGTGAATATTCTCGTGTGTGCTTGTTTGCTTTATCACTAAGTAATTTTATTTGCTGTTCTTAGTTGTTCTCTATCTTTAGTTATGGATATGGAACGAAATACCAAAAAATTAGGTTTACTTGCTACTCATGAGGATGGGGTAACCCTAACCCCGATTCTCATTATGTGAAAATATTATGTACTACTTTGATAATCTGAGAAACCCATTCAACTTTATAATGGGAACCGTTGGATCAGCGTGAATACTTTAGGATTATGCTTCGACACAAAGGAAACTATTATGGGATCAATTTATTATGTTGCAATGGTATGCTGAAACTATGCTTGGAATATGATTATACTTGTTGCTCTAGGATGAAGGCTCCACACTTCCCTTTTCATGTGAATTTAATGATAATGAAACCTTAGCTTCTTATGCTAATGGTATATATGATTACTATGATGTGGAACAAATAGAAGAATTTGTTGCTTTTAGGGCTGTATGAAATTGAATCTTTGTTTGAAAAGTATGAAGCTTTAGATGATGATGCTTATAGGCCTGAAAATCTTGCTATACTTAGATATTGCTATGAAAATATAGAATACAATTACTATATTAATGCTTTTATGAAGAAAGTCCTGTCCAAGAAGAGACTAATATTTTAGGAAACTATGGAAGAAGAAATTGATGAAGCTGTGAGCTCATTGGATGAAAAAGATGAGGAGGAAGCGAAGAACAAAAGGAGGAAGAAGCGGATTGATCACGTGCCCACCTTCTAATGGGGTAATCCTTCAACTCATACATTGTTTAATTCCCTTAGTGTACTTCGAAGGATGATTGCTATGATGAATATTATGATCCCATAATTCTCTTGAAATATCCCTTTTGATGATGCTTGCTATGCTTGTGTGAGATGCCAATATGAATTATGCTTATGGAGATGAACTTGCTATGGTTCCTTATGTTAAACATAAAATTGTTGCTATTACCTTACATGATAGTCCTATTATCTTTTGAATTCTCTCGATTATACTATATCGGAGAAGTTTGTGTATTAAGGATTATATTGATGGGTTGCCTTTTACCACTACATGATGATTTTGATGAATATAATATGCATGTGCTTGCTGCTCCTACTTGCAATTATTATGAAGAGGAACTATATCTCCACCTCTCTATGTTTCTAACACGATAGGATTGAAATCTACTTATACTATGCATTGGCCTTTACTATGTGTGCATGAATTGTTCTTTTATGACATGCCGATGCATAGGAAGAGGATTAGACTTCATAATTGCTAGATATATGTTGCTTTGTGCTCACTACTAAATGCAAATCATTGTTAATTAAAATTGGCTTTGATATACCTTGGGATCCGGTGGATTAGATTATTTGAGCACTATGCCTAGCAATGGCTTTAAAGAAAGCGGCCCGGGGACAACCCGAAAGTTTTAGAGAGTCATTTATTTCTGTTGAGTGCTTTCATATAGTTTAAAAACAACAAAAATAAAGGGGAACCCAAAACTTTTCAAAAGGAAAGTGAAAGTGAAAGACAAGCATTGTTGAAGTGGAGAGCTCCTTGAACTTTGTTCATGCTCACGGCAACTTTGTGAATCTTGATTACAAAACTTTTCAACAAAATTAATTATCCTTGTACAATTCCATTGTATTATAAAAAAATAATGTGCCAAGGTTTGCCTTTAGGATGTTTACAATGCTTGTTGGTTTGTGCGTGCGGAGACTGATTTTGGCTGTAGTCTGGCAATTTTAGTTTCTTTTGCACTGTCTTGCTGTACAAATTTTTATTTTTCCTAATTTTGGCAGAATTTTCAAGTATCATAAGTATGGTGAATGTTGATTACTACAGATTGTTATTTTAGACAGATTCTGTTTTTGATGCATAGTTTGCTTGTTTTGATGAAACTATCAATTTATATCATTAGATTAATCCATGAAAAAGTTATATTACAGTAGACACAATGCAAATATAAGATATGAATTGGTTTGCAACAGTACTTAGAGTGGTGATTTGCTTTATTATACTAACGGATCTTACCGAGTTTTTTACATTGAAGTTTTGTGTGGATGTAGTGTCTAATCAAGGATGTCTCGATATGAGGAAAAGGAAGAGGCAAGAGCTCAAGCTTGGGGATGCAGGCACCCCAAGTAAATATTCAAGAGACTCAAGCGTCTAAGCTTGGGGATGCCGGAAGCATCCTCTTTCTTCAACAAGTATCGGTATGTTTTGAATTCGTTTAGTTCATGCATTATGTGCAAGTCTTGGAGCATCTTTTGCAATTAGGTTTTATTTTCTTTTATGCACCATGCTGGTATGAGATGGTCCTTGGTTGATTTATAGAATGCTCTATGCACTTCACTTATATCTTTTAGTATGGCTTTATAGAATGCTTCATGTGCTTCACTTATATCATTTGAAGTTTGGATTATCATTTCTCTTTACATAGACAACACCATTTGTAGAATGCTCTTTTGCTTCACTTATATTTGTTAGATGGGCATATCTTTTGTAGAAAAATTAAAACTCTCTTGCTTCACTTATATCTATTTAGAGATGACGAGGACTGGTCATTCACATAGTTAGTCATAAAATCCTACATAAACTTGTAGATCATGAATATGATATGTTTGATTCCTTGCAATAGTTTTGTGATATAAAGGTGATATTAGAGTCGTGCTAGTTGAGTAATTGTGAAGTTGAAATACTTGTGTTGAGGTTTGCAAGTCTCGTAGCATGCATATGGTGAACCGTTATGTGAAGTCGAGCATGGTGTTTTATTGATTGTCTTCCTTATGAGTGGCGGTCGGGGAATGATGGTCTTTACCAATCTATCCCCTAGGAGCATCGTAGTAATTTGTTTTGATGACTAATTTTTTGCAATAAGTATGTGAGTTCTTTATGACTAATGTTGAGTCCATGGATTATCGCACTCTCACCTTCCATCATTGCTAGCCTCTTGATTAGCATTGCCTTTCTCACCTCGAGTTGGTGCAAACTTGGCGGTGCATCAAACCCGTGATACGATCGCTCTGTCACACATAATCCTCATTATATCTTCCTCAAAAACAGCCATACCTACCTATCATGGCATTTCCATAGTCATTCCGAGATATATTGCCATGCAACTTCCATCATCATCATACATGACTTGAGCATTCGTTGTCATATTGCTTTGCATGATCGTAAGATAGCTAGCATGATGTTTTCATGGCTTGTTTTTGATGTCATTGCTATGCTAGATCATTGCACATCGGTACTACACTTGGAGGCATTCATATAAGTCATATCTTTATTCTAGATATCGAGTTGTAATATTGAGTTGTAAGTAAATAAAAGTGTGATGATCATCATTATTAGAGCATTGCACCCGTGAGAAAGGATGATGGAACTATGATTCCCCACAAGTGGGATGAGACTCGGACTTTACAAAAAAAAAAGAGGCCAAAAGAAGCCAAATAAAAAGAGGCCAAGAAGCCCACAAAAAATATAAATATATATATAAATAAAATAAAAAAATGAGAGAAAAGAGAAGGCAATGTTACTATCCTTTTACCACTTGTGCTTCAAAGTAGCACCATGTTCTTCATATGGAGTCTCTTGAGTTATCACTTTCATATACTAGTGGGACTTTTCATTATAGAACTTGGCTTGTATATTCAACGATGGGCTTCCTCAAATGCCCTAGGTCTTCATGAGCAAGCAAGTTGGATGCACACCACTTAGTTTCAGTTTGAGCTTTCATACACTTATAGCTCTTAGTGCATCCGTTGCATGGCAATCCCTACTCACATTGATAGCTATTGATGGGCATCTCCATAGCCGTTGATCGCCTAGTTGATGTGAGACTTTCTCCTTTTGTCTTCTCCACAACCTCCATCATCATATTCCACCTATAGTGCTATGTCCATGGCTTACGCTCATGTATTGCGTGAAAGTTGAAAAAGTTTGAGCGTCAAAAGTATGAAACAATTGCTTGGCTTGTCGCCGGGGTTGTGCGTGATGTCAATGCTTTGTGTGGTGAAGATGGAGCATAGAGACTATATGATTTTGTAGGTATGAGCTTTCTTTGGCTATGTTATTTCAATGGACATAATTGCTTGGTTGGTATGCTTGAAGTATTATTGTTTTATGTCAAATGATAGACTATTGCTTTGAATCACTCGTGTCTTAATATTCAGGCCATGATTAGACATATGATCAAGATTATGCTAGGTAGCATTCCACATCAAAAATTATTCTTTTTATCATTTACCTACTAGGGCGAGCAGGAATTAAGCTTGGGATCTGATATGTCCGTCGTATCTATAATTTTTATTGTTCCACGCCAATATTATTCACTTTCATATACTTTTTGGCAACTTTTATATTATTTTGGGACTAACATATTGATCCGATTGCGATTGCGAGTTCACATCATTGCATGTTTTATGTTTACAGAATATCCATATCAAGCAGTCCAAATGGGATAAAAGCAGACGGAGCTTATTTTTGGAAAATATGGAAAATTCGGGAAGAAAAATCCACCGAGGCAGTGCGGTGGTCACGAGGTGAGGTAGCGCTGACCCCTGGCGCGCCCCTACCCTCGTGAGCCCATCGTAAGCAGTTGACACTCTTCTTTTGCCGCAAGAAAGATAATATTCGAGGAAAAAATCACGGCAAAGGTTTCAGGCCAATCAATTACGGATCTCATATATAAACGGTGAAGCAGGCGAGAAGAGAGCGTAGAAGCGGAGAGATAGATCCAATCTCGAAGGGCTCTCGCCCTCACGCCATGGGGAGCCAAGGAGGAGAAACCTTCTCCCATCTAGGGAGGAGGTCAGGAAGAAGAAGAAGAAGGGGCCCCTCTCCCCTTGCTTCGGTGGCACCGGAGTGCCACAGGGGCCATCGTCATCACCAATCTTCACCAACAACTTCCTCCATCATCACCAACTCTTCCCCCCTCTATGCAGCGGTGTAACCTCTCTCTTACCGCTGTAATCTCTACAAACATGGTGCTCAACGCTATATTATTTCCCAATGATGTATGGCTATCCTATGATGTTTGAGTAGATCTTTTTTCATCTAATGGCTATTGATGATCAAGATTGGTTTGAGTTGCATGTTTTATTATTGGTGTTGTCCTATGGTTCTCCGTGTCGGCATAGGGGAGTCTCCATTGTATGGTTTGCAATATGTTTATGATTTGCTTATAGTGGGTTGCGTGGTGATGAAACACAAACCAGTAAGTAGGTTGTTTCGTATGGGATAAAGGGACTTGATACTTTAATGCTATGGTTGGGTTTTACCTTAATTATGTTTAGTAGTTGCGGATGCTTGCTAGAGTTCAATCATAAGTGCATATGATCCAAGTAGAAAGTATGTTAGCTTATGCCTCTCGCTCAAATAAAATTGCAATAATGATTACCGGTCTAGTTATCGATTGCCTAGGGACAAATAACTTTCTCGTGACAACAAGCTCTTTACTAAAACTAATTTAGTTGTGTCTTTATCTAAACAGCCCCTAGTTTATGTTTGCGTGCTCTTTACTTTCTTGCAAGCTTACCCAAAACACCACAAAGTACTTCTAGTTTCATACTTGTTCTAGGTAAAGTAAGCGTTAGCGTCGTGAGAGTTGTCGGTGGTCGATAGAACTTGAGGAATATTTGTTCTACCTTTAGCTCCTCGTTGGGTTCGACACTCTTACTTATCAAAAACTGTTGTGATCCCCTATACTTGTGGGTTATCGAGCTCTACAAGAAAAGTACGAGTACTTCAAAGATGTATCTCCGGGAGGAGGCGGCGAACTTTGGCGAAATTCATGCTGGTCTAAGCGGACACCACGCCACATTGGCCCTTGTTAGCAAGGCCTTCCGTACAGGGTTTTATTGGCGACGGCCCGGAGACCCAGCAGGACCTTGTCCAACACTCGCGGGTGCCAACTCTTAGCCAACCAAAGCCACATGCCCCCAATTGCCTTCAGACTATCCCCATCACTTGGCCTTTCAGCGGTGCAGGGGAATGGATATGGTTGGACCCCTTAAAGGGAAACCATAAGAAAAAATATCTTTGGTTATGGTGGAAAAATTCACTAAATGGATAGAGGCTAAACCGGTCAAAGCGGTTGAGTCGGCCCGTGATAGACTTAATATCCGGTGTATGCACGTTATGGTGTCCACACAGCATCATCACCGACAACGGATCTAATTTCCTGCCGACAAGGTAAAACCTGGTGTACTAATCTGGGCATTAAACTCGATTACGCCTCGTCTACCACCCGCAAACCAGCAGTCAAGTCGAGCGAGCCAATGGTCTTATGGCGGCATCAAGCCCGGACTAGTGCGGTCTTTGAAAGAATCGGAGACAAACCTTTGGGTTGAGGAGCTCAACTCCGTACTCTGGGGCTGCGGACCATGCCCAACATACTCGGATACACACCTTTCTTCATGGTGTAGCACGAGGCCGTGTTGCCTGCGATATTATTCACGACTCACCTCGAGTGCGTATATACGAAGAGAGTGGCGAGCTTGATCGGTAGGGGCCTAGATGCCACAGAGGAGAGCGATGTCATAAAAGCCCGTTCAACATTTTACCAACAGCGACTCGAAGATATCAAAGCGAGAGAAGCGGGCCAACTTACAACGTTGGCGAACTCGTTCCTTTGCCGGAGAAAAAAGACAAACTCAAGCCCAAATGGGAGGTCCTTCATAATTAACAAAGTTCTCACCGAGGCGTACCGTCTTCTGATGCATCGGAAATACGCCTCGGCGAACCCTCGAGCGGCGGACTCAGAAGATTCTATAGCGCCAGAACTCTGTTAATCTCCTTCTCCCTAGAGTTTCCATTATTTTTCTCTCTTTCCGATTACTTTTTCTTTCTCGCTTTAAAGCTTTGAGTGCGGCTAGACCCTTTTTGACACATACATCTTTAAATATGTATGTCCATTATACAGAGGCTTCTTGGAATGACTTTTATTATTATCCCTCGAGCATCAAGCTCTTCACATATGAGTTTTTCCATATGTACCTTTTCTTCGCCATTATATGCATCGATATGACTTAAGTTTTGCAAGCTGGATTGCTGGCTCCTATGTTAAGCCCTACGTTCTTATTAGTTCGGCTGAGGCATAAAGGCACCTCTGCGATTATTCTGCTTGGTCATCCAAATGTGTACCTCAAATTTGGTGAAGCAGCTAGCGTTCTTAAAGGGAATATTAGGTCGGTGAATTGAAGATGTTTTTGCATTTACTCATTCACGAACCCCGGAATTACATACCTTGTGATTTTTCCATCACAATTAGGACATGTACATTAATACATACACCAGGGAAAGGAACCACTGGAACTATTCTCCCGGAAGATGTTTCTTGATCTCAATGTAATATAACATAACTAGCGAGGATACAACATGCATTCAAGCAACTATGACCCTCCAACAGATTTTGAGCATACCTGGTCTATTCGTGAGAGGGGTATTGGGCCTCACTTTTCCCTAAGGTCGGAGGTTGAAGAAAGTCTGCCATGACAAATGCTATACAATTCAGCTAAATTACACATGTTAAGGAAAGTACATGGTCACTTGGACTCAAACACTTCCTCCTCTATCCGTCCAGCAGTGGTCTAACCTAATCCTGTTGGGAATATTGGGCCACCTCTACTAGGTCATATACTAAACTGCGAGATTTCTTCATTTGACCCTAAGCGGTCCGACCAGGACATGTGATTGGATCATTCGGTATGTCGCATTTTCACCATGGCCCGGGCCTCTGCATGCACCTTCTAGGAAGGCGATATCTTCCATATCGGATCGCCACGCGCCTTGAACAGCTCTGGCTCCTCCATACTTCTGGAGGGAGGTAGATGGCCATAGGGCCTTGGCAACCTCCGCATTGCCAGCCGAGGCACTGCTCGTGCACTTACACGACAGCCTTGCAGATCACTTGATGATCAGGACACCTCCTCGTCGGGACGGCCGATCAATATACCTGCAATCATAATTAGATCAGTTCCATTTATCTTGAACTACTTTCAAAATAGTTGGAACACTGTAGCGACCCGACCTCGAGATGGTCAAGTCTCTGTCTTCGTGTCATCCACGGATCGGTAATGCTAACACACGATACTCGAAGGATTTAAAGCAGAGTAGCAATCACACACTTATTACATGAATGTCTCAAAGAGAACTTATTACAATAATATGGCTTAAGGCCATCTAATACGATAACAGTGGAAGGCTTGGAAGATAAAGTGAGTCCATCAACTCCAGCGGCATAGCTTTGACTGCGGCAGCGACCTATCGATCTTACTCCTCGTCGAAAATGCGCAACATAACACGTTGCAGCCGAAAACGGGTGACATGGAATATCTGGCAATGTAACACAATAGAGCAATAACAGAATAATGCTACCACTACATGCATATTTGGCTGGTGGAAAGCTCTCTGATTACGATTTTCGGAAGCCAATTTTCCCTACAACAAAGGAATAAGTTTTACTTTAACTATCATGGTGGTTGAAACATCATTGAGAAGGTATAACTAACTCAATCCCAATTAAGGTACTTAACATCCCAGCAATATTAATTTAGTGATGAGATACATGTGAATACTCAAGTACTAGATACTCGAAATTGTCCATAACAGGGACACGGCTAACCATGATTAGATTGTACACTCTGCGGAGGTTTGCGCACTTTTCCCCACAAGACTCGATCGCCTCCGTTGATTTCTCGCACTTCATTGTGTTTGAGAAGCGGATGGCCAGAACACGATCTTCGAAACATTAACTCTCTACTCGGGTAGATCATACCAAACCTACAAAACCACTACAGCTGATCTACCTCTTCAAGCTTCCGTAACCTCAACTATGCTAGATCCCATAATAGCTTGTGGCTGCACGGAAGTTTCTAGTATGAATAATCTCAGTTCCCTTTGAGCAGGTGGCGGTCCATAAGAAGATCACAGCGGGTACCCAGGATTTCAAAAAGTAAAGCAGACAACCTTTGGGTTCCCCGGTGCCTCAATCCACCAGATGTGTATTAAAGTTGCCACCTTAAGTTAACCATTAATTAACAATCTCACATCTGTCATGAATAACTCTCAAACCCAATCCCGTCTGAGCTTAGCATAGCAATATAAACAATACATAAAGTAACTCCCAAGGGTTTGATAAAGAGGCAATAGGTTCCTACCTCATCATCTACTTCCCAACCCACAAATTAATGACATCCTAACCATGCAATGTTTGAGGTTGAAACTAATGCATAAAAGCTGGGTATGAAAAGAGTATGATCAAAGTGTTACTTGCCTTCGGCGTCAAGAATCCTAGAGACTCGTAGTAACACGCTTAGCACTCAAAATTCTATATGAAACAAACAACAACATACATAAGCAACAAGCAAAAACTGCGAAACTTCAACTGAAAGGGTTGACGGAGAGTTCAACAGAACGGTTCTGAAGAATCAAACCAAAGAAACTCAAGCAAAAAACAAGATCATTTACTAATATGAACTAGGTCAAATTTTGAGGCAAAAACTTGTTTGAGTTGGCTATTCGGAAGAGGTTTTGAGATGAAACTCGGGAGCTTGATACTTGATTCCGATAATGGCGAAAAGTTAAACTAGTTCGAACATCGGATCGAAAATCACGACCGGAAAATCAGGAATAAATCCGATAAAAAGAAAATGACGAGCGAGCGAGCGTTCGTTAGCAGAAACTAAACGACGAACCACGTTCGTTAGAGCAAACGAAACGTGACAACTCGCTAAACAAATAAAGGAGAATAAACCGATCTATAAAAAAAGCGAACTAGGGTTTTTTCTAAAAAACCAAGGGTTTTCAAACAAACCCGAGTGGGCGGCTACCTCCCGTGAGTCGTCCCGTAGTGAGCAGACTCCCGTGAGGCTCGGCGGCGGAGGTGGCGGAGGCGTGGCGACCTCTGGCCAGGAGGTTCATTCGGCGGGCGGCACTCGGCGGTGGTGGTGGTGGTTTAGAGGCGGCGGCATATAGGTGGGGCTCCGACTTGGGGAGGGCCGAGGCGGAGGCGGCGACCAGACTCTCGATCCGTGGCTGTCTGGAGGAGAAGCGTGTGGCAATGGGCGGCCTGCTGGTGAGCTTGACCCCGGTCAGTATGAGTCCTCTTTTTTAAACATTCATCGACTAAGAAAAATCCTAGAAAATATAAAAAAAAATCTGAAAATTCCAAATAAGTTTTCTCCGTCTAAATGGAATATTTAGAACAGGATGAACTTTTCTTGGCCCTAAAATGCAATTTTTAAAACATGCAAACATTTTCTAGGTGAATAAAATTCCAAAATAAATCAAATAAAACCAAATAATGATTTTAACATTTTCCTCCGATATTTCAATTATTTTGGAGAAGTCATATTATCTCCCCTCATTTATTATTTTAAAATGAAATATTTTACGGAGAAAATAATTAAAATCAAAATCCTCGTCTTCAATATTTGATAAAAATCAAATATGAAAATCAATCCCCAACTCTCTCGAGGTCCTTGAGTTGCTTAGGATTTGAGGATTGCAAACAATGCAATAAAATATGATATGCATGATGACCTATGTATAACATGCCAAATTGAAAATTTGGGATGTTACAACCTACCCTTAAGATGAATCTAGCCCTCGAGATTGGGTTAACTAGAAAATAGGTGCGGATGGTCCTTGCGAATATCCTCTTCTCGCTCCCGGTGGCTTCCTCCTCGGTATGGTGGCTCCTTTGGACTTTGCAAAACTTGATAACCTTCTTTGGTGACTTCATTGTGAAATCAAGAATCTTTATTGGCTTCTCCTCATAGGTCAGATTACTATCGGTGAATCGCCTCCAAAGCCTTTGTATCATTTAGCGGTATATCGGCCATCTCGGCATGGCACTTCTTCAGTTGTGATCGTGAAACACATCGTGAACTCGACAATCCTTGAGTAACTCCAGCTTGAAGCCTTCTCCCATCCGTTCCAAAACGATATGGTCCTACAAATCTTGGGGCTAACTTTCCTTAACTCCATTTCTCCCCTCAAAGGTGATACTCGTGAGATAGGCTCTATCTCCAATTTCATAGATTACTTCCTTGCGTTTTGAATCTGCATAACTCTCATCTGGCGAGCAATCTTTATACGTCTGATCAGTTTAACCTTCTCTTCGATTCCTTAATCAAATCTGGTCCAAACAAGCGGCGGTCTCCAACCTCATCCCACATCAATGGTGTTCTACATCTGCGTCCATATAGGGTTTTATGGGTGCCATCTTCAAAGCGGCACAGTGTTGTTATATGAGAACTCTGCGTGCAGTAAATGTCATCCCAACTAGATCCATAATATAGCGGAGTTCTCAACATGTCTTCGAATCTTATTGACTCTCTCTGTCATCCATCATTGCGGGTGAAAGCGGTCTTGAACTCAATCTGGTACCCAAATGCAATTGTAGCATGCCAAAACTTTAAAATGCTGCGTTCCTCTATCTCGTCGATGCTCCTCGGAACTCCATGCAAACATAATCACAGACATATATATCTTGGCCAACTTTGCACTTGTATAGGTTGTTTTCTTGGGATGAAAAATACTACTTTGGTTGACGATCCACAACTACAAACCGAATCATATCCTGCCTTGGTTACGGTAATCCGTAATAAAGTCCATGCCAAGTTTGTCCCACTTCCATTCGGGTATTGGCATAGGCTGTAACATCTGCGGCCGATGCTCTGCCACTCTCACGCCATCATCTGACATAAATATCCTTCTTCATACCAGTCCACGAAGCGTTCCTTCAAGTCCAAATACATCTTGGTGTTTCGGGTGAATCGAGTATGGTGAGTCATGGGCCTCTGATATTAACTTCCGGTCTCCAATTGTTGGGCACATAAATCCGGTCCTCAAACCACAGTATCGTGCTCATCCTCGAAAACCTTTGGCTTTCCTTCGCCCATCTTCTCTCTTATCTCAGCAATCTCTTTGTCCTCCTTACGAGCTTCTCGAATCTTGTTCAACAATGTCGAACCTCCATTGTTGCAAAAAACCTCTTGGAACAATCTCCAATCGAAGTTCCATGATCTCCAGCTAACTCCTTTGGCATGCTTTGCTTTCAAGGATATTAGCATAACTCTTCGGCTCAAAGCGCGCTACCACGTTGGCCTTTCACGGATGATAGTGTAGCTTCATGTAAGTAATCCTAAGTTCAGCCATCTCCTGCATGAAGGTTTAACTCATACGTGTGAAAATGTACTTCAAACTCTTATGATCCGTGTACATCAACAATTTCCAATAAGATAATGTCTCGGTCTTCAGCGCATGTACTATAGCTGCTAACTCCAAATCATGCGTGGCATAGTTCAACTCATGTGGCTTCGGTTGTCGTGAGGCATCTGAAACAACTTTTCGTCTGCATAGAACATCCAAGTCCCAAGCGAGGCGTCACAATACACTGAAACTCCTTATGTATATCGGCAATGTAACCTTGGGGCTGTAGTCAACCATTTCTTCAACTCAAAAGCTTATCTGCAATCTCTGTCCATTTGAACTTAGTGTCCTTCTTTGAATTCAGTCATTGGCTTAGAAATCTTGGAAAAATTCTCAATGAATCTCGATAATATCCTTCGGTCCAAGAAGCTGCGGATCTATGCCAAGTGGTGCCAACCATTCGTGTTGGCCCGAACCTTCTTGGGATCTCTTGCTATACCTCTCGATATAACATGCCCAAAAATCCAACTTCAGCAAAACTGCGCTTTTGAACTTGGCGTATTGGTGTTCTGAGTTTCTCGAGACCAAGCGCATAAGTGTTCGCGTGTATAACTCTATCTTGAGCAATGCGCAATGTTATTTCCTTTACTTGATTCCTTCCTTTGTATGTTTGTGCCCCTCGCTTTTAGGGAACTTGTCGGTGCAGGCACCTTTGTCATGGCGCTGAGTCGGAACATCAGCAGCTTCTTTGGCGATGCCGCCTCCGACAAACAACCTTGTCGCAACTAGTTGCAGCTCACTTAAGTTGTTAGCGGACTCGAAACAAAGTAAGGCGCCAAACTAGCTATGAGTTAGTTCCTCCGCGCGGGTTTTCCATACAAAGTACTATCGTTCGAGGAAGATAACTTAAAAATTTAAAACTGATTGCTCAAACTTTGGCAACTTAGCTTTTACTCGTTTGCTTCGGTAGGAAACTTCCTCGGCGATGCTTGGCGGCCCACCCATTATCTTCTCCTTCCCCCTGGTTAACTTGTGCGAGGAACCTTCCTTTCTTTGATAAGAAAGAAGAAAATAAAGTTATGGAGCCTTGTGGCTCGTTATTGCTACCGGGTGTGGATGCTGCACAAAATGTCGGATAATACATGCAAATTGATTATGAAAGCATGAAATTGACAAGTTATCGCAACACATGAGCTTTACTTATGCAGGGTCGCACGGCTTTGTACAAAGGATTACATGCAACATGGGCAAGACTTGTACAAAAGGTGGTTGCGGAACTGGTTCCGACAACCGCTTCAGTAAAACTTCGAAGATGTTCAATGTTCGGGAGTTGCTCACGGGCCATCTTGATCTCAAAGCGGACAGCGCGAGCCTAGTGACTTCGTTTCACCCGATAAGGCCTTCCCCGGCGTCAACTTGTTGGAATTCTTGGCGGACTGAGCAGCGAAGAACAAAGTCGCCTTCCTCGAAACTTCGGCACTAACTGCGGCTATGGTAGCGGCGCAAAGCTTCTTTGATAACGAGCAGCTCGTCGGCACACGAAGGCGGTCCTCCTCAAGGAAGCGGCGTGTCATCTTGCGCTGCTCTTGCTCAAACTCATCATAGCGAGTACTCGGGTGACCCGTATCGAGTTCAGCGGGAGAACTGCCTCGCTCCATAGACTAGGCGAAAGGTGTGCGGCGATGGCTCGATTTGGCGTCGTTACGATCGACCAAGAACCACCGGCAGCTCCTCAATCCGTTTCTTCCGCACTTGTGCGCCATCGAAAGTTACGGCCTTGAGTCCTCGCAGCACTTCAGCGTTTGCCCTCTCGCTTGACCGTTGCTTCTCGGATGAGCACGAAGCAAAGCAGATCTTGGCGCCAAGATCTTGGGCGTCTTGCATGAAGGTGCGGCTCGTGAACGTGTGCGTTGTCGGTGATGATCCTTAGGAATCCCAAAGCGGCAAACAATTGACTGAAGAACTTGCTGCTGATTGTCTGTCACCTTCCTCACTTCTTCCACTTCGGCCACTTTGTGAACTTATCGATTACAGCGTACAAGTACTCAAAGCCCCGACAACTTCGGGAAAGGGCGAGATGTCGAGCCCCGGATCGAAAATGGCGAGGATAAAGGGATCGTCGGAGAGCTTGAGCTGGCTGGTGTATCTGTTTGGAATGGCTGCACGCTTCACACTTGGTTACTTGTGCGATTGCATCACGGAGGCTGTCGGCGGAAGAAACCTTGCGAAAAGCTTTGCGGCAAGTGCTCTTGCGCCAATGTGGTGACCACATATGCCTCCATGTTTCTCGCCAGCAGCTTACATCCATCTTCGGTGAATACACTTCAATTTCACACCGTTGAGTCTTCTTACATGCAGCGTGTTGTCGACAAAGCTGATACATACTTGTGCGGGCTACTCTCTCCGCTTCTTCTTGCTCTTGGGAAGTTCTCACATGCGAAGGAAATGGACAATCTGCCGTGCCCATCTTTGGAGCTTGCGGCTCGACAACAAGGACTAAAGGCACATCTGCTGCTGGGAACATCCGCTTCTCGGCAAGAACCTGCGGCTCGGCCGGAGCTTGATGTTGCCGACAAGCTTGCGGAGCAAAACTTGTCGGGGCGTCGCTTCAGCAAACAAACCCTAGGGCTTGTCGGAGAGACTGCTCCTCGGCATTTCGGTGTTGATCACAGGGGACCTTGGCGGCGGCAGGTAGCTTCGGTCGGGAAGTAGTCACGAAATCAACTTCCTCTTCTTGTTCTGTCAATTGATGGTGTTCTGATCGGTCGAGTCGAGCTTGAGCACAAAATCCCTGGTTCCACAGGTAACTTGAGTCTGGCGCGCTTGACAGACCATCGGCAATATCATTACGAGCTCTTGGAACATGTTCCATTTGTAGGCCGTCAAAGTGCTCTTCTAGCTTTCTCACCTCATCAACGTGAAGCTTCCATCAGCGGACTACGATAATCTTTGTTTACTTGGCGGACGACAAGCTGCGAGTCAACCACGACAATGAGCTTCTTGATCCCAAGGTCTACCGCAATCTAGAGACCGGCAAGCAAACCTTCATACTCTGTTGTATTGTTTGTTGCTTGCTCCTTGGGAAAGAGCATTTGAACTATGTACTTGAGGTGTTCTCCGGTGGGTGCGATAAGCGACGCACGGCACAGCGCCTTCGCGAAAAGGCACCATCAAAGTACATCAGCCACTCTTTACTTGCTTCCTTGGCGGGATACTCGTCTCGGAATTTCTTCATCTTGCGTCGGCGTCCATTCTGCTATAAACTCTGCCAATGCTCTGCTTTGGATAGTTGAAGTGCTTTCAAACTTGAGGCCAAAGCTTGGCAGTTCGAGTGCCCTCAACAATCCTTCCTGTTGTACGGATTTTGCAATATCCTCTTGAGGAAGCGGTGGCATGTTATCTCATGTGCTTGGAAGTAATGGCGCAGCTTTCTCGAGGCCATGAGGAGGCGAAAGCAATTTCGCACACAGTACCTTGATCTAGCCCCTGCAGAAGGCGACAAAGTAAACTGGCGCTGCACCATCCTTTTCGCATCTTCTTGCAATCCTGCGAGATCCGTCCTTGTCGGGACGAGCTTGTCGTGAAGCCCCACCTTGTCATTGGATGCATCGCCTTGGTTGCGGCTCATCGATCGCCTCCCTTTCCGCTACTAACACAGGCGCTAACCACTTGATTGGTTGCCGCTATGTATAGCAACAACTTCTCTTGTGGCCTAGGTGCGACAAGTATTGGAGTGGAGGACAGGTACCTCTTTAAGTCCTGTGCAGCCTCCGCTTGAGTCCATTTCATTGGACCTGCCTTTTTCAAAATCTTGAAAAATGGCGAGGCGCTCACAGAACCTAGAGATAAACCTGCTGAGGCGGCCATGCAATCGGCAGAATCTTCGTACATCCTTGGCGCATTGGTGCTTCAATCTGCTCAATGGCCTTGATCTTGTCGGGATTGGCTTCAATTCCCGAGACCACGAAGAACCGAGAAGCTTGCGGAAGGAACTCCAAACACGCACTTCTCGGGGTTGAGCTTGAGGTTGATCTTGCAGATTTGCAAGGTCTCATCTAAATCTTGAACCGAGTTGCCATGTCCTTGCTTTTGACCACTATGTCATCCATGTAGCTTCTACATTTACGTGCATTTGGGGCTCAAAAGCGTCATGGACTACTCTTGTGAGCGTTGAACCAGCATTCTTTAGCCCAAAGGGCATCCGTATAAAATAGTATGTGCCACATGGGGTGATGAATGCGGTTTCTCTTCATCCTCTTCGCCATGAAGATCGATGATATCCTGAATATGCATCAAGAAATGAAAGCAAATCACATCCAGTAGTGGAGTCAACAATCTAGTCGATCTTGCGGCAAGGGAAATGGGTCGTTGGGACAAGCTTTATTAACATCTGTGAAGTCAATACAAAGTCTCCATTTCCCATTTGCCTTCTGAACAACTACAGGATTGGCCAACCACGTAGGATGGAGCACTCCTCTAACAAGGCTGCTTGCTTCAACTTCTTGATCTCTTACGCAATAAATTCTTGGCGCTCCTTTGCACCTTCGACTTTACGCTTGGCGGGCGCGCGAGAGCAGACAGCTAGGTGGTGCTCAATTACTTTCACAGGAACACCAGGGATGTCGACGGTTTCCATGCAAACCGTCAGCGTTACGCCCGGAAAACAGCGCGCCTTCCTATTTAGGGTCGAGAGTGGCGATGGTGAAGGTACCACCGTGCCGTCCTCCTGGCGGGCACCTTCTTGGTCTTGATGGAGCTGCCATCGTCTTCTTGCACTTGCGGTGGAGCTCGATGGTGCGTCCTCGGCGTGCGCAGCACTCAGAAGAGTGCGCTTGCGGAGTGGGCATCGAGCTCTTGCGGACTTGGTCTTCTTCTTCCCTCAAGGAGCTTCGTGACAAGTGATTTGCTATCTGTCATGTCTGCTGCCTCCGGTAAATCTTGTCGGCGCAGAATAAGAGCATCTTTCTTGTCGCCATGAAGCAGAAATGACACTTATCGGGCTGGCATCTTGAGCAAGTTGTATGCATAATGAGAGGCTGCCATGAACTTGGCGAGTCTTTGGCGGCCAAGTATCCCATTATAAGGCAATGGAAAATCAGCAAGCGTCGAGCGTGACCCTCTCGATTCGAAGTTTAGCTCGCTGCCAAATGTTACAACAGCGTGATCTTCCCCTTGACTTGCTCCTTCTGGATTGATTCCTTGGAGCGTGCGAGTCTCTTGAGCTTCGTTGTCGAGGATTTGAAGCTTACGGAGCCTGCGGAGGAGATCAGGTTTAAGCCGGCCCGCCGTCAACTAACATCTTGGTGACCTTGAGGTTGCGAATAGTTGGTGAGACCAACATCGGAAAGCACCCGACCGCGAGTTATGCGATCAGGGTGGTCCTCAATATCAAAGATGATAGGCGTCTTGGACCATTCGAGGCTTGTGTGACTCTACGGATGGTTCTGCTGCATTAACTTCCGCATCCATTGCTTGAGTTGGCGGTGTGAAGTATGCGAGAAGGCACGCCGTCAGCGGAGGACCTCTGTTGCTTTACGAAACTCCTGCTCATCAGTTTGTCGTCTTCCATATCTTCATCGTCATCGTCGTCTTCATCCTTATGCGGCGGGGAGTCTGTCTCCTTGCCGCTGCTTGGCCTTGCGCTCCTCCCCGTCCGAGTAGCTTCTTGCTAACTCCCCGGCACCTTCTGGGCCTTTTCCTGTCGCGCGCTCGTACTCAGCCTTCGCTGTTCAACAAGCTGCTCGACCTTCTTGCACTCTGTAGTTCATGGCCCTTAGTGCGGTGAATCTTGCGATCTTGTTTTTGGAGCTATCACCTTGTCGGCGGCCGCCCGACTTAGCGGTCGGTGCGATGGCAACCTCCTTGCGAGCCACCAACCTTGGCTTTTTGGCGGCACCACCGTTGCGGACTGCTCGACAACTAGCACTTCTTTGCCCTTCTTCTTTACATTGTTCCGCGGCTCTTCTTCGCCAGGCGGTCTCCTCACTATCGAGATCCCTTCGCATTCTCTCTGGAGTCTTCTTCCTTCCTCGTACGTGCACTTATCGGCGGGGCATACAGCTCAGCGGCGTCCTTGACTTTGCACATCGCCATCTCTTCCCTCATTCTGCGATTCCGCGTATTACGATGAAAGCGCGATCACTGCGGCGGGTGGACATACGGGATGTTGTAGTGCACGGCTGAATCTCTGGATGAACTTGCGAGGACTCTCCTTCCTTACAGGCGGCGGTGAAGGTCACTTTCACGGCCATGAGGCTTGTGGCGCTGTGAAGCACCGACAAAGCTGATGGCATAGATCTGCCCAAGAGGATATGGAGCTGTCCGGCAAGTGCATGAGCCAAGATCGACATTGGGCTTGAGTACCAGCGGGAAGTAGTTGGCGAGGATCTTGTCGTCTCGTCCCCTGCAGCTTGCACGCGATGGTGTAGATCTTTGAGGAACTCCGCGGTGCGTCCTGCCATCATACTTCTACGCACGTCGGCAGAAATTTTTCTTGTCAGACCCTTTGGACTTGCGCAGCTCACGAGTGAGCAGCAGGGCAACCTACGCGTCTGACAAGTCACCGGTTCCTCTGGCGCTTGCGCGTCGGCAATGGGCCCAGTAGCTGGTCGAGATTGGCCGCGCTTCTCTTGGGCTTCGATCAGAGTTCGGCGTCTTCTTGTTGCCGTTCTTGAAGAACTTGGCGCGATCACGGCGAGCTCGTGGATCCGATGTGGCGGTGGAGTCGTTGTCGAGGTGGATCCGCCGAGTTGGTGATCTTAGCCTTCGGATGGAGAGTGCATGGTGGTTGCACCCCATAGGTTTCATGCCACCGGCTCGTGCCTTGTCGTCTCGCGCGGCAAGGATGCGATTGGTTGCGCGATATCGCCGTTAGCAAAGCGATGAGACTACGGATGGTGGCCCTCCATTCGTCGACCTTATGCGCCGTTGGAGGGTAATCCGAGGAGCGATTGAGCTCGCGCCAAAGCTTACGCTTGAGTGGTGGGTGGCAATGGTGAGCGGTGCGAGGCGGGATATGCTCGGACTTCTAAATATGTTAGAAGGAAGCGATATCCCGTCTGACGCATGCCCCTCGCACCACTGTTGGCGCGTGAGCTGTTCTTGGCGTCCCGGATCCACCAGCTCGATCTTGGCCCAGCAGCATGCGCTGCGAGCACCATGGCTGTCGGTCCGCGCCTCTGAGATGGGCCTTGATGCGTGTCTGAGACGCCGAGGTTTGCGCCGCCTTGTCCTTGGACTTAGCAGCAACACGGGCTCCCTCGTTGGCGTCCGCTCTTCGCGGCATCTTCCCCACCACTCGTCGGCTCCGGTGGTGGTGGGTTTAGGCGAACGGTTACTGCTTGTCGCGAAGCCTTCTTCTTGGTGGCATGTTGATGAAGATGATGAAGATGTTGCTCGTGTGAGCGCCGAATCAGGTTCACACAGCCTCGCGCCCCTACGGCGCGCCAAAGATGTCGGGGAAGCTGATCGTGACCCACGAACACCTATGGGACCGGGACCAAGCCCCTTTTAGTTCGGTGGGGGCGGAGATTACCTGAAGAAGCGGATCGAGGCGATGCACGAGCAGTTTACCCGCTGGAGCTCTCGGAGATAATACTCCTCTGCTGCTTTGCGATTGTATTACATTCTTGCTAGGGAGCAATGAGAGCTACAAAACCTAGCTTGAGTGTCTCTAGTCTCGAATGAATCGAACCAGCGAACCAGCGAACCCTTTCTCGTTGCATGGGCCTCCTTTTATAGGCTCAAGGGGTCACCACAGTGTAGCGTAAACAAGGGCAAAATGGGAAAATGAGTCGCGGTTGGTACAGCTACTTTGTGCAGTGTATTCTACCTAACTCGCGACAAGGGACAAAAGCAATAAATGCTGTCCATGTCGCCTAAGCAGATCTGAAAGGGACCGTCGAGCGCCACCGCTTGCCGATGGCACTCTGTCGTGCCGCTTACCGCTGCTCTCCGGTGGCTACTGACCTCTTGACCGCATGCAGAGATGGTCCCATGGCGACCACGTTGGTGGATGAGCTGGGCGGAGATGAAGAGGTTACTGCGCGGCAAGCACCTTCTGCGGCTGAATCCTTGTCGCGCCGGGATCTTGTCGCTCACCAAGCCTTCCGGCAAGCTCCTCTTGCGGGGTCTTGTCTTCTGCGTGCCTTGGTGACCTTCCGAGCTCCTCTTGCGGGTCTTGTCTTCTTGGCTTAAATACTTTGTTCTTGAATGGCTCCAAAGGAACCACGGAGGACCTTAGCGGTCACTAGGCAAGCCTTGCAGCGGGTCTTGATTGCCCGTGCGAGTTCGGGATACTAGGGTACCCTACTCTAGTACACCATTGCTACAAAACCTAGCTTGAGTGTCTCTAGTCTCGAATGAATCAAACCAGCCGAACCAGCGAACCCTTTCTCGTTCGCATGGGCCTCCTTTTATAGGCTCAAGGGGTCACCACAGGTGCAGCGTAAACAAGGGCAAAATGGGAAAATGAGTCGCGGTTGGTACAGCTACTTTTCGTGTATTCTACCTAACTCTGGCGCAAGGGACAAAAGCAATAAATGCCCGTCCATGTCGCCTAAGCGGTCGAAAAGGACCGTCGAGGCCACGCTTGCACGATGGCACTCTGTCGGGCCGCTTACGCTGCTCTCCGTGGCTGCCTGACCTCTTGACCGCATGCGAGATGGTCCCATGGTGACACGTTGGTGGATGAGTGGAGCGGAGATGAAGAGAGTTGCTGCAGCGCAAGCACCTTGCGCTGAATCCTTGTCGCGCCGGGAGCTTGCCCTGGTGAGGAGGATCTTGTCTTCTTGGCTTAAATACATTGTTCTTGAATGGCTCCAAAGGAACCATGGAGGACCTTAGCGGTCACTAGGCAAGCCTTGCGGAGGTCTTCTGTTGCCCGTGCGAGTTCGGGATACTAGGGTACCCTACTCTAGTACACCGACACATGGCCAAAAAGTTCATCCCTACAAAATCATATAGTTTAGTCATGCTCCATCTTCGTCACACAAGAATGCTCTCATCATGCACAACCCGATGACAAGCCAAGCAATTGTTTCATACTTAAGTAATCTCAAACTTTATAAACCTTCACGCAATACATGGCGTGAGCCATGGATATAGCACTATGGGTGGAATATAATATGATGATGGGGGTTATGTGGAGGACAAAAAATAAAGTCTCACATCAGTGAGGCTAATCAATGAGCTATGGAGATGCCCATCGATTGATGTTAATGCAAGG